>MU882715.1:0-18346 GCA_036418205.1 Ostertagia ostertagi
AAGATGAGCGATACAATGAGATGAAAAGGAGATACTTGAAAGAGCATGGAAAGAATTGTTGCTCTTTGCACTTCATTTTTTGCACGACTGTAAGAAGTCCGAAAAGCTTCAAATTCGTGACTGATAAACACATGGAAAATCAACCAAAAAATTCACACTTCACAGCGTATTTGCAAACACCTTAACAAGAACCAGCAGCTTCAGATAATCACTCGCATTCCTATAAGGCCCGAAGAAGTAAAAAAAATTCCATGAAAAGCACCCTCGAAAAAGAAAAAGTCAAAAAACGTCTGCAGGAAAAAAACAATCATCGACCTTTCTCGGAAATGTCCGTAAATATTGACGTACTTTTAGAAGATGATTACGGTACTTGTTGCCGTAAATATGCAGTTGCGTCATCTCAACTGGTCCTTGTAGGTGTTCTTGGTTTTTCGTACTTTTTTAGATTTCGGGAGGTTTTTTGCGAGTAATACTTCCAATTTGCGGTAAAACTCGGGTTCGGGGGGGGGGGCACGCGATGGCGCGGCGCTCTGTTCGTCTGCTCCTCCAAGGCTTAGTCCACAGGGACAGTTACTCTTTCGCCATTATGTGGCAGTTTCAAATACGCGCCATCGGTGACTAAGCCTTGGTAGAGCAGGGGCCGTAAGGTATGCTCCCCCAAACAGGAGAGGGCCGTATGCTGAAAGCTTCCGGGAAAGGCCACGCCCACTGGTTCTCGGGGTAATCTCCCCTCTGCAGTCCGGGAGATTCCCCCGAGAGTTTTTGTGGAGAGCATACATTACCAGGGAGAGGTCCCTCTCCTGTTCGGGAAGCATACCTTACGGCCCAGACAAACAGAGCGCCGCACCATCGCGAGCCCCCCCCCGAACCCGAGTTTCACTCAATTTGCAGTTACAATATGTCCTCCATGGTGAGCAAAATGTTTGTTTATCAGCGCTCAATATTATACTCGTTTTTTGAATGAGCAACTCGTAAAAAGAATTCATGTGCCTATGCCAGAACGGGGAATGGGTGGCGACCTATTGCTGAGCCGCATACAGGAATTCCATCTTTGGCGCTCCATCGGGCGTATTGTAAGGAGATTGTGATGCAACGTCAAGTGGTTGCCCTCACCCCTCCACCCCCTAGACTGGCTTCACTCCCCCTGGCTCACGGGGTCCCGTACTTCAAGAAACCTGTGCGCCAGGGGGAGTGTAGCCAGTCTAGGGGTGGGGTATGATGGCAGCCACTTGATGCCCCCCCCCCTTGTCTGGTACTGACGCTCCGCATTTTTTGTCAATGGGCCATCCCCGGGTATTGACTCAATTTCGCGTTTCGCTTTCAACCCAAGCAAGAGCTTTCCTCACTCCTGCGAAGCGAATTGAATTATTCCAAGGAAAGGAGAATAATCTTAAATATACCTCTTCCTATAAGATAACCCGGCGAATTTTTCGAAGTAATGTTAGCTTGAAGAAAGTTTACTTATTTCAGGTGAGCAAGCCTATTTGAGCCGGCTGTGATGTTGTCAAAGCTGGCTCTTAACGGCGGAACGGCTGTATTCCAGAAGTTTTCTGTAGTTAGTGCCATACGGTGAGTACTTCACTATACGGTCTGTCGATATACTTTGCAAACCCCACTCTGTGAGTCTCACTATGTGAAAAACTTTAAAATTACTCCTCTCATGGAAATCACAATCCCCTCGTCTGTCGCCCTTGTTGAAAGCAGGCCGTCTTGGAGGTCTATGTCTTAGCACGTGCTATGTTCCCCTTTTAAGGTTGGCTTATTATTGAAACAGTGATCTTGGAATTCAGAATTCATAGGACCTGATTGCAGGTATGCTGAATGCAAAAGCAAACCTCACCTCAGTAAACGAGCTGATCATTTGAATAAGGAATATCTCAGTACTAAGAGCCTTCACTTTCCTTTTATGACATTTGGAGCCTAATTAAACCATACTTTGGTTGGTTTTTAGCGGCTGTCATAGTGAGTCATTATACTTTCCGTTTTTGTTTTCGATTTCAGAAATATCGTGCATGTATGTCCTTTTCCATCTTCACAATATTGGTCATCCGTAAAGATCCTCACTGTATTGTTAGAGCCTTAGAAAACAAGCACCGGGTTTATTCCGGTAGGGGGCAGGGAGGGTTAGCACTCCGTGCAACGGTGGCACCTCCAATTCTTCAAGGACGGGAATCTCCGGGCAGGGCGTGAAAGCCAACAGTGGCACCTACGGCAACCCCAATTCTCCAAAGGCAGGAATCTCCGGGAAGGGCGTGAAAGCTAAAGGTTCGAGCATTCCGGCGCTCCCTTCCACTGCAAAATTTGATGTAACTGAGATTGCACGAGCTATTGCACCACAATCCTATTTCTCTAATTGGAGTAGGCGCCAATATGTTTAGTAGCCTTTCACTCCACCTTCGTAGGAATTGTTTCAATTAAATTTTTTCAGAGCGCTGTTCTTGCCGCAATGGTTAATATACAGTTGCCCATATACCTCGGTGAACTTATCGACAAAATGGTTCAGATCATCAAAGGTCGGTATAATTCAACCGTACTGCTTCCTAATTTGATTGCCAGCAAGAAGAAGGGGCGAAACAATAGAGACGTTATGGCGCACGGTCACGCGCCAAAAGCTAAGCTTGAGGATTAAGTTGGGATTTAGTTGTAGAAGTGTTGTTTCCATTCTTTTCGGTTACCTCACCGTTTTTCGACCGGATTGCGCATTCCTCAACATTTGGATCCTGCAATACCATTTTTAGTTGGACTCCATAGCGCGCGTAACTCTGCTGCGAAGAATAGTCTACTCATAAGAAACCTTGAACTAAAATCGTCCAATAATGCAATGCATTCACTGTTTTTTTTCTGTTTTTTTTTTCGGAATACGATAGTTTCGATGGATATTATGCCAACATTTTGCCTCAGAAATAAAATGGAAGTTTCAGTAATAGGAATGGAAATTTAGCGCATGCCCCGTCCATTTGGTTCGGTTGTGTCTGCTGTCGCGAATGATTTTGGTCAAACCCCGCCTACTACGGCACAAGCCCCAAGAGCAATTGCCTGCCCCCACGGGTCATACTACACCTAATTTTTATGTTTCGATAGCAAATTGACCGGCTGACAGATAAATGGGCTCTATTTCACATTCCATACATTTATGATAAAGATAGTCTATTTCTCATCTCGTTCAGATCAATCAAAGGGACTGGAGACTGATTTAAATATTATTAAGCCTGAAGCGATCAAGCTTGTCCTGTGTTATACTGCTCAGGCAGTACTTACATTCTGTTATATAACTTTCCTAACCATACTTGGAGAGCGCATGGCTGCTGACCTTCGTGTCAAGTTGTTCAATCGACTACTTATCATGGACATGGCCTTTTACGATAGCCAGGTATAAATATTTTCAAGCAATTCCTACTTGCTTTTGTGTTTATTCTACTTCTGTTCAGAGGACATCTGAACTGTCGGCCCGATTGAATAGTGATGTACAAGAGTTTAAAAGCTGCTTCAAACTCACTGTTGCTCAAGGATTGCGAACACTTACTCAGGTTTTCATTCGCTTGCTTATTTCTCTGTCTGGGCGTTTTTCCAGTGATAAGGATTTGCCCATTCTCATCTCAAGACACACTTTTTTTAGGTTGCCGGTTGTGTTATTTCACTTATTCAAATTTCTCCACAAATGACATTATACACTGTGTCAGCCGTTCCCATAGTCATTACATTCGGTGCATTGTTTGGAGCATTGTTGAGGAGCCTCAGCAGAAGGTTTGACCTAGAGTTTCACTTTTTCTGCGGATTATCAGATTTTCCGTTCTGTCAATGATTTTGTGTTTTGAATGTTGTGCCTCTCATATGTCGCTTTCAGAGCCCAAGCTCAGTCTGCCGTAGCAGCTTCTGTCGCGGATGAAGCCTTTGGAAATATTCGAACAGTCCGAGCTTTTGCCATGGAGGAGCAAGAATCACGGTCGCTTTTCGGCGATTTTTCTCAAAATCCTATGTTTTTGTCCTTACAACGTGAATCGCTTCCAGACTATTTGAAAGAGAAGTTCGGAAGGCTTGTGCAATGCAGGAGTGGTTGGGGATGGGCATAGGATTGTTTCAAGGTATCCTATAGCGTTTCCGAGAGCTTTTCCCTCGAATTTTTGATAAAATTCAAGTCTCAATCATATTGTAGGTGCTACCAATTTCTTCTTGAATGGGATCGTTCTATCGGTCCTTTATGGTGGCTCTTCTCTCATAAAAGAAGGTTCCGTTGTTTCTGTGCATGCTTCGTAATTGAACTCATTGTTACCTCTTGACCTGCAGGGAAGATGACTCCCGGAGAGCTTGATGGCATTCCTTGTAACCGCACAAACGATTCAGAGGTCTCTGAGTCAGCTTTCAGTGGTATTTGGTACCGCGCTCAAAGGGTGGACAGCTGGAGCTCGTGCCTTCGAGGTTATTACTACAGTAATAGCCTTCATTAGGCTTTGTATACTGAAGTGATTTCAGTTTGTTAACCTTCATCCGAGCATACGAAATGACGACGGTGTTTGTATTGCGTATCACTCGCTCTGTGGCGAAGTTCGGTTTGAGAATGTGGCATTCGCATATCCGACCAGACCACATCACCAGGTCTTCGAGTGCTTGAACCTTACAATACCAGCTGGTAAAGTTGTTGCATTGTGTGGACCAAGCGGAGAAGGTAAACATAGGATATCTAGCCATAGTGGTTCTGGGTATTCTACAGTACAATCGGTTACAACTTTTAAAGGTAAAAGTACGATCACCTCGCTGCTGGAACGGTTCTATGAGCCGCATGCTGGACGAGTACTTCTAGATAATCAAGATCTCAGGACATTGAATTTGGAGTGGTTGAGAGGACAGGTGTGTTTCTTAATGAGAAGAAATGTGAAATTATCGAAATCTAGAAGTGTAGTACTTACTATTTGTATGTTTCTTTGTTTGTTTTTATGCCTGTTTTTTATTGCACCTTATTTCTTAATCTATTGATTGAGAATAGCAAACGAAGCTAATCATTTTGTAGGCACGGCGGAGATAGTTCTTGCTTAGTTGTAGCTGTCATGAATTTGCTTATTGAAAGCGCCCTTAAAATTTTACGTACACCTATGTTTCAGGTAATTGGATTGATATCGCAAGAGCCGGTTCTATTTGCTACTAGTATAGAGGAGAACATTCGCTATGGGAGACCTTCGGCGACGGATGTGGAGGTGGGAGATTCCTCACGTCTAGTTCTTGCATGATGAACATGTTAGAGAAAGAAAATGGATAACAAGGTGACTAGAAATGAATACACTGGCACAGTAAGGTTGTTGTGGGGGCAACGTTTTTAGCTTTACGAGCAAATATGACAGCATCCGCTGGCAATTTGACCACCTTCTTGGCGATTCGCATCTCTATAACTACAGTTTCCAAATTCAGTGAAAAGTAGCGCCAGTTCATAAATTTCGCCAAGGTTGCCATTGAGAATTGATGGGTTCAGGGGATCTCCGTTTAGCTCCCTTTTTATCATGCTCATACTTGCTAGAGACACCCCAGAATGCAACAGCTTTTTTTTAAGTTGTGAGCTGATCGCTTAGATTGCTCAACCAGTTTGGGAGCGAAAGTGAGGATTTTCTTGTTTACAGGTGCTAGAGGCCGCAAAACTCGCAAATGCCCATGAATTCATCACCAGCTTCCCCGACGGATACCAAACTGTCGTTGGAGAACGTGGAGCGCAACTTTCTGGTGGCCAAAAACAGGTGCTGTGTTTCTTATACTCTTCATGGTTACGATATTTCACTCAACATATTGCAGAGAATAGCGATTGCTAGAGCTCTGTTGAAAGATCCTCCGATTCTGGTCCTTGATGAGGCGACCAGTGCTCTCGACACGGAAAGCGAACGTCTGGTAAGCATAGTTTTATTATAACGGAGAAATAAGTTTTGGAAGTGCTTTCTTCTGAGTGAAATCTATGGGACATTTTAAAGCGATTGCGTCGTTGTTATAGTAATTCCAGAGCAGCCTCACCTGTTGGTCAGTAATCTTTATTCTTTTCATTACTGTACCGCTTGTCGGATCTTGCCGTTCTACTTTTTTGTAGACCTCATCTATCAACGTCTATTTGATGCAAGTGAAGGCATTCTGTGTGTTGTGATTCCAGGTGCGCGAAGCATTGGATCGAGCTATGAGAGGTCGTACTGTCTTGGTGATAGCGCACAGATTGAGTACCATTAGGAATGCTGATTTAATTTGCGTTATCAAGGATAAAACGGTCAGTGGTGAAACTTTTGAAAGTACATTTTGCTTTTTTGTTTTCAGAATGCTTAAATGACCATTTCAGGTGCGGGAGCAGGGTACGCATGACGAGCTAGTCAGTAGGAAAGGTGTCTACTACAACCTGATAAAATCACAATTCGAAGGCGCGTAAGCTTCCAGCAGAAGGTGCATCACGTCCTATAGTTGCTCTAGGTCTTAGTTTTTGTTATCCGTCTTCTAGATGTTTAAGTCGTCTGTTACTGTAGACTCTGTTTCTCGTAGCTCAACCTGTCGTGATGACAGATTTAGTAAGGCATGGCATAAAATAGCACCAAAAGCGTAAAAAAGAGTGGATATCTACTTTTTCTAAGAGGTCGCTATGTGTGTCTGAGTCTGCAAATAAGAAACGTCTCATCGCTGAAAACCGAGTTTCTATGTTTTTAATCATAGCAGCCGTTTTAGAGGTTTCTGGGGTAAAGAAATTGGGGGTGAGTCTCTTGCGAAGCTGGTCTGGGATGGTGAGAACGAAATCACAAAATGTTTCCAAACAGGCAGGTCTTCTGGAGACGTAACTACTTTCTGTTTGCTGAAATTCCTATGGCATTGATGCACTTATAACCAACCATTCTTCACATTACAGTCATAATTCACAGTTATGACAAGCAACAATGAAGACGTAAAGTTAATATGAAAATGAGGTAAATATTGCCTCAAGCAGGATTGTACAGATTGTAATCAGTTTGGTGCTCTGTGCGTCCATGAACCATGGTGTTTAAGGCCTCAGCGCTTACTTCTTTGCAACTGACTCCCACTTCCCTCCATTTGTCCATTTGGTGGTTTGTCTCGGTTAGTCTCGATCCTAAGCTATTCCTGGCTGACCATCTACACTCAGATCATCAGCTCTAGAAATTATTCAGATACTTCATTATGCGTTTCGACGTGCCCCGATGCATCCGATTTCCACCCGTGGTCGCAGAGGCGTGAAATTGGTGTCTGACCTATACGGCGCCTAATGTGGGTGGGCAGTTTTCCAAGTCGCCTTTTATTTCTTCTTTCCAGCCCCCACCTTAGAGCATCTGTCAAACTATTTGACCAACCGGGATGGATGGTGGTTTTGCTGAAATTGGTCAGTTTCAAGCTTCATGTAGGGGGACGCTTAGACATTCGCGTTTGTGCTGCCTTTGCACAGCGCCGCTTCTCAGACTGAAACTTCAGAAGCCGGTTTTAAACGGTTGCCGCGAACAAATGTGCTAATTATCAAGTGTAAGGAGCTTTGCAGTTGTTGATTTTATCCCTATTGTTACCGTATCGCTTTCTGTGGATCCAGTAGCTGTTGTATACCTCTAGGTATCAATCTCGATGTCTCAAATTAATTCATGCATTTATTTTGCTGTGATAGGTGTGCTCTTCGTAGAGTTTTATTAGAGATTTATTAGTTTCATTACGTTGCTCAATGAGAAAAGCGCAATATAGGCATAGTTAGTGTGGATTGTATTAGATTAAACTTTTATACAGACTCAATAAAGCAGTTGCGGAGAAAGATCGCATTGAAATGTACGTATTCATACCTAGTATCCAGATTCCACTACTGGTGCCGCCGGTCCAGCAGGTGCTGTCATTTGAACGGCTTGAGCCTCCTCTTCAGGAACCATAGCCGCCAATGTTGTCAACTCACTTTCAGCATTGTAAGGCACTTGGGTTGGCATCACAGGCTCATCACCATATGAATTATCACCGGCTTGTCGTTTAGCCCTGTAACCGGAATCGACGACAGCAGATGGACCTGCGGGAAGGGCATTCATGACGGGTTGCGCTTCTTCTTCCGGTACGGCTATGAGTGTGGTTGCCTCGACAGCAACGTATGGCCCCATCGTCGGTGGCAGAGAGGGCTCATCCCCATACGTATTGTCACCGGCTTGCCGCTTTTCGACTAAAAAGGCTATGCATTGGCTCCACTTAGGGAACAGAAGATAAGAGCTGGACGTACCTGATCGGGTGCTAACAAGTGAGATAGTGAGCAGAAAGACAACAACGACACCGTCGACGGGATTCATTCTGAGAGGTCTGACGTTGACGTTAGTGTGTCATTGTCCTTTTATAGTCACAAGTGGCACAAGGTTTACACGAGACGAGAAGAACCTGATCGAAACGAATGCGATGAGGAGCGACGGAGGAAATTGCGGCATTGAGACAAACGGCAAAAAACCAGTGTGTTCGTAGTGAACGCGCCCGCGTACTACTTTCAGTTTCAATGATTTCCATACAGTTTTTTCCTCTAAAGCACTATTCCGCACTATGTGAATGACGACCCAACGCCCTCGCCGCCGAAACTGGAGCGCGAACTTCGCCTTCACCTTGGGAACGCGAAGCATTATGATGGCGCTGGACCCTATTTGGGACAAACTCGTTTAATTGGATGTTCGTTGGTGGGCAAAAGTGCTATCTCTAGAAGACACTTCTCGAGCCTAAAGCCAAAGATTCAGATCGGTATTTACATGTTTTTGACCACTGAAGTGGATTATTCAGAAATTTTAACCCTAAGCTAAGGTAAATGCTACAGTAATCCTCAAAAAAGTTCACCGCTATGCTTTTCCGTGCAATCTTTTTTCCTCGAAAAGAACTGAATATTTGCTGAAGGTTTTTTTGAATATCTTAAAATTTCAGGACTTAAAAATTTTAAAACACCGGAGGACACGAATAGCATCAACATTTTGAGCGAATTGTACGAGTATGAAAAATTGGTGCACGAAAAATAGCCTCAGCGAACTTTTTTGCCGCTGTTGTCTCAGGATCATTAGCGATTTTTGGGACAGTGGCATTGGTATGGAAACCGGGTACTCAGCATCCCATACAAAAAACCACAATCTTTCCTTCGTTATACATAATACAAACCAATACGTTGCTTAGTTATTCGAGCAAGCGCTTGCGCAGGTATAGTGACCGCCGTGTTTGATTCCACAAACGTAATTTCCCCGAAGCTTTCCACATCAGTTTTATTGTTTACTGTTTATTTATGAATTTGTGCTTGAGGAAAATGCAAGAAACACGAAGATAAACACCTCTTTACAAAAACTGTAGACAGGTTCAATAGAATCTGAAATATCATGAGACATTCAGCAATTTTTCCTTATTCACTTATAAAAGCCGGAATGATGGACACGCTATTAATACCGTACCTTTAAGAGTTTGTGTTAGTGATTCTAGTTTTGAAATTTGCATAAATTGCTAAATCAGATGGAACATGGGTAAGCGAAAGTTGACCGGGAAATGGGGAAATTTCATGGAAGTGTAGCTGAATGCGAACCAGAAGAATATCAGTAGCTTGATGACGACATGTTGACCCAATCCAGCCCCAGATGGGAAAAGTTGGGATGGCGGACTATTGCAAAAAATTTATCCATAAATATAGAGCCGGTAAGAACACATAGAGCCGGACGCGACGGTACGAACACATAGGCCCTTCACAAGGGTGTTACAGCAAAATTTCTAATGTTGTAATTTGGACCAAGCCACTAACTAACTTATTCTGCGATAAGAACACCAGTGGAACGAGCTCTTGAAGTTCAGTTCTAGTTTCAACACATTAAAATGAAATGTACGACGGCAGGAAAAGCCACAGCTATGGTGAGGGGATCTGGTCCTGATCAGAAGCAACCAAACCCACCGAAATTTTTGAACCCGTTCGGCTGCATCTATAAGGGGTATTTGTCTTTTGGAGCAATCAGTTCTTTTTTTTTCAATAGCAGAGCCTAGAAATGTAGAAGGGTCATCAGTGGGTCTCCCATGAAATGTTTTTTGCCTGCCGGAACTTCAGGGCATACTTCTCCAAGTGGTACCCAGTTGGATTGACAAAATACAGTGACACTTCTCGGTAAGAAGCAAATCCAATTTCACCCACGAACTACTACCCACCCACTAACCACGCTAACGTCCTCGGTCTATTATACCGATTTTTTTTACTACTGCACTGATGTGAAAAGCGGCAACCTGATGTGAATAGGCAACGCGTTGGTTCCAATCGATTCAGAGTTTAGGAGGACAGCCAGTCTCTATGAACTTATTTGATATGCTGAATATTAACAGTTTTTGCTGAGCATTGTTGGTGTGGCATTTTGTCACAACCTTTCAATTTCGGATGCAAACATGTGCATGGCTGATCCCCGATCTGCTTTCAGCTCACATGGGTAATTTTCAAATGCTTTTGATGGAACTTCTACGCGACTCCTATCACGCACATATCCTTCATATCAAGCGGCGAGGGATGACAGTAGCATAAGTGGCAATAACACCAGAGATTTACGCACCTTTGGAATTTGTTTGCCCAGTCCCTAGTGTTCAAACCTGTTTCTATAGGAATGGATTTGCTATGGCAAACCTGAGCGTACAACTTACAAGGGATCGAAGGCTTGTACCGTAGTCGCACACCCTCAAGCGCTCAAAGGATTACTTTGAAATAACTTTTATGAAATGCGATGTCGAAAGTTCCGAGTGAAGTGCAAAGCTGAACAGGTGAGTGTCATTAACATCCAGGACAGATTTGTAGTTCCACCAATAAAACCAATTTGACGATCCCCACCCACTGCACAAACGCTGCCCCCGTGCCCTAATTGAGGTGTTCTGCAATTTGTAGAACGGCATTGTAGAACACCTCAATTAGTGCCTGTCCGCTCGAAAAAAATCGTGCTGTGGGAGTCCAAAATTTCCCACGTAGGAATGTAAAGGTTTTTAGGTGGTAACTTTTCAGAGGAGCTTTTTAAATAAAATGTTAAAAAAATGCAATTACAATAACACTAAACGATGGACACACGTTCAGAAGTCCATGGTCTCTCCGGAACGCTTTTAAGTGTGCACATTCTTATTTCCCGACGAAATACGCACCATTTGGTTTTTCACCCGATAACGGGTTGAGAGGCGTTTTTGGTCTTCGAGTCGTCAGGACTTCCTTTCGAATACATCCTTTTTCAGAAGCTTTATCAAGGTCGAATAAGGGCATCGAGATTGCTTTTCTGAAAGGCCCATTACGTTTAGAAATGGCATCGTAGTTCTTTCTCTTTTACGTAATGCGTATTGCGCTGACTCATCTAATGGACAGGCACCGGTCTGCTTCAAGGGAAGGTGCATTCAATCGCATAATTCTGGAATCTGAAGGTGATTAAAACATGAGAAGTATGAATGGTAACTGTCCGACATTGATCAAACTCTTTTTGTGTTACGCCATACATTCTACATCCACTTAGGGTCGTGGTGATGATTGAATTGACTTCACCAACAATAATCGGTGGAAGGGGGCCCAGCCGACCTATTATTCAGTGTTTTCGCCTTCTCAGCGGATCAGATGCCAATCAAACGAATTAAAATGGAGAGATTCGGATGTTTTTAGCGAGATTTGAACTGGGACATTACCTTCTGCACCGTGCACATGGTCCATACATAGCACTATGTACGTGCGGCTCCCTGTCACCAGCCCCGCCGCGGGAAATTCCTTGAAATCTCAGTCAGAAAAATGATGCTCCAAACGTATGAAGGAGTGACTGCCTGATAGTATACAGTAAAAAAAAGAGAGAACGCGCTGTGTCGGAAACAGGGACCGCCTTTTCTCGTTCTGATGGGGGCACTGTCGTAAGATAGGGGGCATTCTAGTGGCGATACCTTTCAGACCACGTAAAATATTTCCTTTATGTCACAATGCTGCTAACTAAAGAAGTCTTCCAAAAATGCCCAGCCTTCTCGAAACGATTTTTGCATGATGTAGAGGTACGTGCACGGAACACATACTAACTGTGGTTCATTTTTCATAACTGACCTTCTGAATGCCAAAAAAAGCGAAAAAAATTCCTTGAAGGAACTGCCGTTCTTAACTTTCTTCACCAGTTTTTTAGCCAAGTCTACGTATAAGGTTGCTGATGGTCCTAATTATAGATATGACATAAGTTGTTTCCGCTGACGCTATTTTTCGCGAATTTTGAAACGCCAACACAAAATGCAAAAAATTGTCACTGCGAGGATTCGAACCACGGACCACTTCATCACCCCTTTTTTGGTATTCAGAGGGCCGCTCAGGAAAAATGAACACAGTTCTGTGTTCCATGCACGTACCCCTATATCATGCAAAAAACCGTTTTGAGAAAGCTGGGCATTTCCTGAAAGACCTTCCTCGTAAGGCTTCGGCGAGGGGGAGAGTCCTCAGGGTACATGAGTAGTTTCATTTTCTCCGAAGTTCCTGCCCTGATCGCCCCACCATCTTATATTTGGTCCGGATGCCCCCGTATCTGGCGATAGCGCCCGAACGAGCTTACGGCTAAGATAATGTTAGCCCGGACGAACATCATGCTAAGCAATGACTCGTAATTGCGCCGGTAGTTAACATGCAGTTGGCTGCTTCTTATCCTCTATTATATGAACCGCTAACTTGGTGTGTCGATTTGTGCAGTCTACATACGAGAGCTGGGGTAGGCGCGCCACCAGAAGTGACGTGGCTGCTGCCGCACTTGATAGAAGTTGTGGATAAGCTGCTGCCAGCATGCTTTGGCTCTTAGGACCCAATATCAATGTTTTGCAATGGCATGATTGTGATAACACCCAAGGGCTATATAAACACCTACTTAGCACACTTTCGGTCATTCCACAAGGTGCTGCAGTGGCAGCTGGAGAGCAGTGGAGGAGGAGGGGAGGATAAGGAGAGTGGAGGATACAAAGCCTACCAGCGAGGTTCCGGCGGTTGCCTGGAGGCCTGTTGAGTTAAAATTCACTTTGGAATAAAAATCGAGAAATAAAGATAAAGGTGCCAAATAGAAGATACTGCTCTTATGTTCCCTTACACATCTTCAGATTGTACGGAATGGGACGTTCATTGGGAATCTTCTTCAACGCCTCATCACGCACTACGGAGCGAGCTATCTCGCCGTAAAGGCTCCTGTTATTCTCATGTTTATTTGGGCAAACCTCTATTCTCTCCACTAAGCAATTTCCACATAAACACCTATTTTGTGCGCGTGTGGTCATATTAAGATTAGAAGGAAAGTCTGATAAAGAAGAAAAGTAGGAAAAAACTCAGGATGAATAAGAAGCCCGATAAAGAGAAAAAGTTGCAAAATGAAGTAGAAATTTGTTCCATTGAAATCAGTGTAACCGATGTAAGAGATGCTGTGCCTTTGTGATCGAAAAGGAGAACTGAAAAAAACGAGATCATTGTAAAAGATAAGAAAAGCCAGTAATAAAAGAGAGAATGCGAAACACGTGGATTACGATTACGTATTACAGTATTCTCAGTGTAGAGCTGGTACTATGGGCAGTTAGTATGCATGGGCAGGGATTAAACACAATCACGCCCGTCCAAGCAAGTTCTGATGCGCAGAGAGCGCGGTTCGCAAATACAATTTGCTCCCTCAGGTATATAAAGGCTATCCTGCCATTAGCTGGCAAACAACTCGCCATCTGCTACTCTCACTGTAATTATCGGCAACCCATTGCAATTAGCGCCTAGAGACGCCCTACTACTCGATCGATGAAGTTGCATACATGGCCCATCAAAACGAATTCGTCAAAAATGCTTTATTCATCTAACCTTCGCGTTTGTCTCCGAGTTCCTGCTAAAGTGTCCAAAGGTCCACCTTCTCTCACAAGAGCATGAAATCGCGCCCAGATTCAAATTGACAGTTTGTATGAAAGTGCTGACAGTAAAGATATCTTAGATGGCCTACAGTTTTTTGAACATACATGAGGGAGAGGAAAGGAAAGGGGGAAGAGATAAAATTCTTATAAGGCAGCGAATCCACTAGCTTCACCAGTTTGGCCTAACTCTAACCCTTTTCGGGACATCATCTAAATTCCGTTTCAAAAATCCAGCGCTAAACACACCCCTAATCCCTTTTACGACTCCCGCACGCCACTCTATTCCAGCAGGGTCAACCCTACGTTGTTACGAGTAACAACGGGGGGGTCGTACCTGGTTGAGTTTGTAGGAGGGGGGGTCGTACCCACTTTAGTCGCTCGAAATCACGTGTGGGATTGAGGTGAAACTAAGATTTCGTGGGTAGTAGGCTAGGCGAGTGGAGGGCGCGCAGGATAAAAATTTGCCGGTTTAAGCGTTTTGGAGGAGAAAGTGGGCGGGGTTTTGATGGAGGATGGAGATGGTGGAAGTAGGGAAAGGGGGTCGTATCAAATCCACCTTGGGGGGGGGGGTCGTAAAAATTTTTCGAAAAGTAGCAACGATAGGACCGACCCTGTTCCTACTAGATAACGTGCCTCAAAACCGAAACAATGACCCACCACTCCCTCTACCCTTTCCTAACACCCAAATCGACCCCCTCGTCCGAATAGGGCAAACGGACGGTTGACACTACATTCAAGTGTGTGCGATGCGGAGCCGCTTCCCACGATTAAGACATTTTCGCGCTTTTTTGTTTTTGGGATTGATAATGAGTTCACCCGTTTCGCTGCTTCAAGATCTAGATGCTACAGTATAACGAAGAAAGCCACGGAACAGAAAATGCGATAAAAGTGAGCCCAGCCGCCAAATCCGTTAAGGCAACACCGTATCGTACTATTTGCACGTAAAGTGTTGCTATTGGAATTGGACCCATTTTGGCGCGGTTTATGGGGGGAAAAGCAAACAAATCAAAAGAAATGCCTAGATCTATATCCAAAAAGGAAAAATCAAACAACAACAACAGCAAATTACTTATCTTCGGAATCGAATGTGGTACGACGATGAGACCAGTGCTGCGGAGCAAGGGAAGAACAGAAAAGACGTTGTATTGAGAAGGCGCAGACGCCCCGTATGATGCGGTTGATAAAAGTTGATGGCGGTTGAAGCTGTCAACAAGGTTACAGGGCTCTTCAACCAGTGTGAGGGGAAGAGGGAAAGAGACGTTCTTTGTGGCAGTGGGACTCAGCCGTTTGAAGGAGGGAAAGAAAGCGGAGATTCTGTAATAGTGCGCTTATGTGAGAGCTCCCAGACAGAAAAACAAAAAGCTGAATCGCCTAGCCTCACGGTTGACAGATGTCCGAGACCTGTCACGAAGCGTTGCCCTCACAAAGAGTACACAATCGCATCGACCGGATAACCTCAGATCAACCATGCCTTCCTTTGCCAGTGGCGCGAAACACCCACCGACTATAATCACTCGCCGCAGGTCTATACGTGGCGAGCGATTAGATAGCAAAGAGAGCGTAGTGTTGAAGACGGCACAAGGATAAGAGTCGCATCGCGAAAAACAAGTAAGGAAGTGATCCCATTTCTCGGATGCCGACCATTTCACGTGGCTTCTTCGTCGTACCTGCTCCACTGACCTCCTCTACCCTGATATCTAATGTGCTACCTTTTCATCTTAAAACGCCTATAAGGACTTAAACTTCCTCCACTGAGGCAATTTTCATCCTGCGAAAGATGTGACCCTTCCTCAAAGCACAGACGAACCTTTCCGAGCTGCATTTTGTGCAGTGTTTAAGCAGGTCTGGGGCCGGGTGCAGTAAGCCCCAACTAGGGGATGGGGATGAATCCCCTCACCCAACTAGGGGACATATCCCCAACCTTGGGGACATATCCCCAACCTTGGGGATATATCCCCTAGTTGGGTGAGGGGATTCATCCCCATCCCCTAGTTGGGGCTTGCTGCACCCGGCCCCTGACGTCCTCACCGCTATACCGTTGATAAGGTACCAAGTGTGCTTTTGTGGAACGTCGTGGATTAGCAAAGTCAATCCACAGCAAGACAGTTATTTGCCTTGGATACCGGGTCTGCTGTGGTAAGGGATGCTGCGATGAAGAACATAGCTGAAACCTTAGGTAACTTTATGGCACTGGCAAGATTGCGGTTTCGCTTGGGTAACTGAGCACCAATTTCCTCACTCGGTTGATCGCAAGTGGCAATTTCGAGTGTCCCGTGAGCTGACCCTTCACTGATGCAACTGGATAGATCCTCCTTCATGCTTGAGTCTGGTAATTCGTGCATCTTTTCCACCACATCATGGTGGGGAACGCCGGCATCATCCGGAATGGAATGGTAAGAGCTCGAACCAATGCGGAATCCAAAAGCTGAACACGCTTACGAACAGGACTTCGCCCACTTCTTTACTCGTTCCGCGAAAATTATTCTTCTCAGGCGGGTTTCTTCCTACTGCTCAGCCAGCTCAGCTTGAGGTTTTCTTTTCTCGTAAGACCACATTATGCATCGAGACCTCTGCACGCACAGTCACACTCATGCAGCATTTGCTCTGCTTGCTCGATGTTCGGTGTTATAAAAACGATGTCGTCAGCAAAGACGGATGGTGGTGTAGTTGCCTAACGTCGACTTCGTTCCCATGTCTTTCAACCTAATGACGCATGAGACATGAAGAAGACTGTACGATAATTACCAGCGTCGTTCAGGTTCCCTTCTTATACAGCTATACAGCTCGGTTGATTTTCTACTCCTGAATGCTCTGCATTGCGACAAAGAGCGCATGAATAGCCGAATTAAACTTACGACATGTGGCTGAGGGAAAAAAGTGGAACGGTGGGCCGATTTTTCTAAATAGTGGTCATTTTGAGAAACCTTGATATTTTTTCAAAAGGGTCAATCTTCTAGTTTTTGATCAGCTTTTTGCACAAAAACGGAACAAGGGGACGATTTTTTGAAGAATTGAACATTTGCATAAGTTCAAAAGGTCCTTAGAAAGAAAACTATTTGAAGTTTTCAAATTTTTGCATCCCATCTCATGATAGCGCTCCTTAAGAAAGATACGCCTTTTTGAGTGAAGAGCTAACGTAATCGTTGCAAGGTTTATTAACACATTCACGACGACGCCCCTTTTCCACTTTTCGGTCGCGTGGGACGGACGCGATTTTGTGGGCGCCGCCGCCTCACCACATAACCGCAGATTTTGTTTTGTAAATGAACAAAAACATGAATGTCACAAAATAATTTCTGCAATGTCCAATGCGTAAAGATTATCTAAACATATAACAGTAGGATTTCGATCAGAACGACAAATAGTGGTTACGAAAAGAGAGCATTTATTCACTTTCCCGTGAAGGAATTTAAAAGCATTTTACACTCGATTACGAGGTTTGCCCACCTATCTGTCCATTCCTAGCGCCTGGCAAGCGATTATCAGTTGGCAGCCCATATGGGCTGCCATCGTCCATCGACGTGAATGTGTAATACAGTTTATAAGAATAAGGAGATTTGAGAGTTCGAAAAAAACTGGTAGGTTTCTGAAAGTAGAAATCTCTGTGATTACTACCATGTATTGGTTTACGCAAAAATTTGGAAATTCTTCTATTTAATGAATAAAACTTCATGTTGCCTCGATTCCCTCCTCTGAGCGAGACAAAGCGCGCGGACTTACCACTGTCCACCACCTCTCCATGTCGGTGACGGCCCATACACCGATGATGGGCCTAAAATATGTAAAAAGACAGTAGCTAATACAGGCCGCACACTACCCTCCGAAAGGGGTCGTTAAAATTTTAAAACCTGCGCAACGTACAGTTACCTGTTCTCAAGTCCATCGCAGATAAGACTATTTCTTGAACCGCGAGTTTTCAAGGATGATATTCATCGAATTGGTGAATAAAATAGCCGTTCGATGCTTACTCCATTTTACTTCGTGGGTCCCAATAATATGTTCTTTGGCCTCTATTCTTCTGGGACTCTGGCGTTGAACTCGTTGACACTGACCCCCGGAGAGTATGATCTGTACTGTCCTGCAATCCCATTTATTATGCAATGCTTCGTGTTCCTCTTCGGCGAAGTCTGCTGTTGCTGCAAAGGCGATAAAAGCGTTGTCAAAGCAGAAGGTGAACCACAACTTCTTCAATGTCTGGCTTTCGTATAAATCGATGTTTATGGCCAAGTGAGTGTTGACGAGGACACCCACACCGTCAACGCCTCGGCTATCGCATGTTCCAGAGGTAGTCGCGGTCAGCCCGATGACGTCATACTTCATCTTCCCGACTTGCATAATCTGAGTTTCGATATGAGCTTCGGAATGCGAGGGTATCCTGTTCAAAGTGACTTTGTCCCTGCTTCATTTAGGTAGATTTTTCAAACCCCAAGATTTTAGCAACCTCTATCATCCCTTTCATTGAAACCGTAATGGCCAACTTTACGACTGTCCATTGACCTCGAATTCACCCCACGCCCTC
>MU882716.1:0-17335 GCA_036418205.1 Ostertagia ostertagi
CGCTCGACGGTAATTTTGGAGGAAAAAAGTGGGCGGAGTTTGGGCTGTGTCGACTGGTCTCAGAATCGAATACTATAGAATGAGCCCCATGATGGCGATGGCAGGCGAGGGTGGTGAAGGGTTGACCCTGAGGGGGGGGGGGGTCGTATCGAGGCCCTCTAGAAGGGGGAGGGGGTCGTAAAATTTTCGAAATCGGTCCAACGTGACGGTTGACCCTGCTCCCATGGGAACAGTTTTTCGTGTCACCAAGCTCAACGTGTTAAGCCACACAAAAGCGCGTTGGGCCTAACGTGTTCAACAACTGGTTTTTAAACTTGTTTCTCCAAGTTAACTGGCGAAATTTCTTTCGGGCTTTTCCCCTGCTACGACTCGTTACCACCCGGACTGTTATCGATTATCGATTATTCCTTGGGTGGCTTTTTCTTTGAGATTCTCCCGTTATTGCTAAGCAACGCTGTCGACGCCGCGGCCGTTCTCGTTACTTTGCCCATGTGTGCTGTACTTCTTGCCGTTGTCCCCCGTCCATCATCGAGAAAACACTTCAAATTCGTTTCCTTTCTGTTTTTGCCCCTTAATCTATTCGGGTCCGTCGTGCCAAGGTGCTTACGCACTTTGGGCCATGAGGTTTCTGTGTTTTGTGTGTGTGTCGCGTGCTCGTGTCCTCTCCTCCCACGGCTGGCGCTGGCCACGCCCCATTCGATTCTCACTAGCGCCTTGGCCGTCCTGCGAATAACACCGACGAGTGCCTGCGTGTCGGTGTTCGTTTTTTCCTAATAAGAACTCACGATTTCACTCTGAAAACCCTTATTCGGTACTTGCTAGTACATTGGAGTAGACAGCTGATCAGTTTCTTTTCTTTCCGGCAGCATTTTTGGCGAATATGGTGGAGTCACTTACTAATTTGGGCGCTATCACAAGATACGGGGCATTGTGTCGTTAGGAGGACATTGAGGTGTGTGAGCCACTTCCCGAACTTGGTGCTAAGCCTCAGGGAGAGGAACAGGTTCTGTGAGAAGACCTGAGCCATCTTTGTTCTCCCAGACACTTCCCCTCTCTCCTGAGCTTGGTCCTAGTGTCACCCACTAGCGGTTTCCAAGTGCTTTTTTCTGAATGTCCCCCTTAAGGTCAAGAGCGCTTGGTAATGCGTGTAAATCCACGTGAGGACATCCCCTCTATTGGAAACGGGTCCAGGCCTCAGGGGGAGGGCGGAGAAGAGACTGCAAAGAGCGTGACATTTTTGATGATGCCTAGAGTTTCTGCTCTCCTGCTCCTCCCACGCTCAGCTCTGGAGGATGGCGGGCTGGGGGATCTTGCGATAGCGTCTCACCTTGCATATCGTTTCTTGAGACAGTCTTTTTTCGAGTTGGAGCATCACTCCGCCTGCAGTATTGCAATTGTAAAAAATAGTACATCGATTGTTCTGACGCACTGTGTGAAGGGCCAGAAATGCTGGACGCAAAAATGGGGAAAAGGGTCAGGAGATGCGCGGCGTTCAGCTGAGGCAGATGTGGCCATGGTCAACTTTGCATTGCGCCGTTCTCAACAAGGGGAGGGGAGGGCCAGATTTGAGTCCTCGGAGCGAAGTGGTCGTATTAGGGGATTCCTCGACTGCCCCATAAAACTCATGCTATTGTGGAGGGGTTCGTATGAAAGCCCCCCCCTATAGAAGAGCAGGTGGGCGGTTGAATTTTTGGGAATTGAAAAGCACGACGCTGACCCTGGTTGTAGCTCCAGGGCTAAACGATGGAAGGAGACGAAGGGGCAGGTAAGCGGCCGTCGTGATTTTCGATGGCCTTGATGCTTCTGAATTTTCTGTGACACCAGGCTGTCGACACGGTCCACAGGGCTCTCATACTATATTTACTATGTGCAGTATATTATTTGTATTTGGAAGCCGCAGCAAATTTATTTTAAGTATTAACTTTCAAATTGGATTTGTAGAATCGTTGTGAAGCTCCGTGATGTTTATTGCAAGGCTAGAAATTTCTCTAAAGTGTCATTTACGTTTACGTCAACATTTACAAGCCTTTCGACAAGCTTTTGCTCCTAACGCATTTGCCATCTGTTCTTGTAATTGGTTCATTCACTGAGAAATAAATGAAAATGAAAATAATAGTAAAAAAATACTGGGTGACGCAAGAGCCGGGAGCCTGAATAGTTGTTTGCGCCTATCCTAACAGATCTGTTCAGAGAGCAAAATGATGACAGCCCTAATTAGCTTCATCTATGTAGGCGTATTTTAATGATTACCCTAGACTCTTCTTATCCCTTATTAAGTGTTTATGGCACTAATTACAGACAAGGTCCCTTATACGGGGGGCACTCCATGCACGCAAATTTTATAAAATTCCTAATAATATCCACTTAAACTCGGCTATATGGCCTTCAGTTACGATTAATAGCCCAGGCCTACGTGAGTTATCTGACTTGTCCTAAAAGTGAACTCTACTGAGGAAGCCATAAATTTTTTCCTCGTGTGGAAAATCCTCTGGAAACCCTCTGATGCTGCATTTATTACAAGCAGCGAATGTTACGCGGCTTTCTCGTTCACATCCGGTTCACCTTTACTTTCGCAAGAACAAATTTGTTAAAAAAAGCCGGAGGCTATTATGTAGTAGATACGGTGGGCGCAGAGGAAACTGGTCCCAACTAACTTGTTTCATTTTTTTTTGGACGGGCAAAAGAAGAGCAGAAACTCCGCTCTAGCACGCCTCTCACCCGTGCCTACCGTGGCCACGATTCATTCAGCTTATTACTTGTTCTTTAAGTTTCTATATGTTATAAGTTCTTATCGATTGATTCTGGAATGGAATTCCTAATAAGTTTTTATTTACTGGTTAACAGTTATTGGTGAGGTGTTCAGTGCTGATATTGACCGCACGATGGAAACACTTGTAGGCGTTATCTATTCCTCCCTCCAAAACCCGCCACAAGCTGGGGCGCGCGGTAATTTTAATGCACAGTGGGGTGTAGTGAGCCGGTGGGAACTTTTGCTAGTTCAGAGAAGCCATTAAGGCCTAAAGATACCACAGGCATGTGAAATCCTCAAATATCGGCTCCATACTGCTTGAAAGCACTCGTTCATGGAAACTCTATAAGCACGTCGCTGCAGTGACGTACAAAAACAAGGATTGAAGAGGAACGTACTTAAAGGCACTGGTCGGATCAAATTGTGTTGTGTAGTGTTGTTTAAAAATTGGACAAGAAGTGCAACGAGGAACATTAATGGGGAGAAAAGGCAAAAAGCGCCGTAGAAACAGTGAAATCTCCCTTGTGATGTCTGCCTGTCTGGGAGAGACACACAGCGCCGCAGGAGGGGGAGAACGCGAGAGAGAGCACTTTGTACGCAAGAGGGTGCAAACGCCATGCACGCTACATTTGATAACGACTAGGTAGCTGCTCGGCCAGAGAAACGAGCAATGTCCTTGGCGACCTTGCTGCGCACTTTTAAGTGGGGATAGCGTCGCGCCTCCTGTGGCCCTCATTCTCAATCAAGGCTCTTGGTACCCGATCTCAACCTGTGGCTTTGAAGGAAAGAAGGTTGAAGCGGAAAAGCGCACGCAAATTATTGCCCATAATTTCGGGAACGCGATTGCATTGAAGGAATGCGTGCACTCCAACAAATCAGTGTACAAATGGAGCGCTTCCACGTCGTCGTGTTGTGACGTGACTCAGTTGATGTAGGCTCTTCTTAGAGCTTAGTGTGGTGCCTAGGCCTTATGCCTAACATGTGAACTGGGGTTTGAGGAGAGGAATTCGGACTTCTCACGTGAAACTTTATGCATGACCTCCTGCAATCGCAATGAGCTCTCTGAGAACTGACAAAAGAAATGCTCCAGCATTGTTGTAGATGTCTGTAAATCTCAAATCAGTTGGCGTCGTAATACTAAAATAAGCTTATGTTGACTAATAATACTAAAGTACATAATTTCTTAAAGTAATAAGCCGAGTGATAAGCAATAGTAAGCTCAACAACATCAATAACAAAAATTGCCTCATCTATGCCATCTATCTCTTCAAGCGATTGGGCCGAATTCTAGTTTCTACATGTTTTTATTACTCTTTAAAATTCTTTATAATTTTTTTAATAATAGTTGCATGAAGCTATGCTACATATTTACGACAAAAATGCTGGATTATGGGCAAACTCTCCGCTCCAGGCGGGAATCGAACCGCACGTCTTGCTCTCCCGACGTTGTGCTACCGATTACACCACCGGGACACGGTAGCGGCAGTGTTACATAGTGATTTGGCGTTTAGTACGACATTTCACAGTACGAAAATTTTTTTAGAGGTCAAAAGTAGGATGGTTTAAAAAATTTTCGACGTACTGAGATATTTTTGCAAGTATTATGTTAATCTTTGATTTTTTCGCAATGTAGCATAATTTTTTGAAAATCGCGGTTCCTGCTGCTGCCCTCAGTTTGGGAACTCAATGCGAGGTTGGCGCGCATGCTTTTTTTTTTCCGCCTGCCTGCGTTAAGCGCGATTTTTTTCTTAAACTGTGTGCACCAAGTAGTTTTAGGAACGTTTCTCTTGTGCAATAATGGATAATTTTTCTTTGTCCTCCATATCTTTGAATCTCTATGCATAGCGTATGAATCCGTGGACGCGCATTATTATTATTATTATTATTATTATTATTATTATTATTATTATTATTATTATTATTATTATTATTATTATTATTATTATTATTATTATTATTATTATTATTATTATTATTATTATTATTATTATTATTATTATTATTATTATTATTATATAATATCTGCATTCGTACAAGGTCATAAAGTCCATCAGGCAGGTGTCAGACTTTGCGAACCGAGCGACCCGCTAGTATCGAATCGAGCAAATCAAGCGAATCTCTAGCGATTCGCTCGATTCGCCAAGTCTGAAGC
The DNA here is from genome assembly GCA_036418205.1 of Ostertagia ostertagi. NCBI lineage: Eukaryota > Metazoa > Nematoda > Chromadorea > Rhabditida > Trichostrongylidae > Ostertagia > Ostertagia ostertagi. The sequence goes on from MU882716.1 coordinate 4,902, forward strand.
CGTCACCCGTCTCTTGCTATGATTGATTTGAATTGAATGTGTTCTACGGGACCACTATAGAATGGCTTAATTTCCTCCTTCTATTTTCACCTAATCATATTACCGTTGGCAGACGCCGATCAGGGCTGCGCGGTCATGCGTTCCCGCCGCTGTTGGGTTAGAATATCTTTGTCAGGGTAGGATAGTGTATGCGATTGGTTTTTCAACAAGCCATTCTTGATATTTCTTTGTCGTACATTTTGAACTTGTAATTTTTTCGATTATGAGAATTTTTATTTCGGTTCGTTTTCTTTACAATAAGGTTTCAGATTTCCTCGTAGTCCTGGCTCCAAAATATCGCCACTGGTTCTTTCCTAGGATGAAAGTGCTCGAGTCGTCAAATAAGGACAACCAGACGCAAAAGACAAAAACGTTTCAGGTTCGTTGTTGTTCTTATCCTCTTTCTCGTCCAGAGACACCAGAGATGCAGATACCTTTGCCAAACATATAGCATTGACTCGCGATGAGCCATAGGTGATCTACTATGGGTTGTAATGTTTACTGCGACACGACGAGAGGAGCCCTCGAAGGAGACCGTTTATACCATTCTCCCGATCATCCTCGGATGTCCATGCGCCATGCTTTCACTCTGGCTTCAGGCGATGATATCTTAGCCACTGATACTCTTATACCAGTGTATTCTGCCCCGAAAGTGGTCTGTCAAGGGATTGCGAGCATAAGAAACAAGGAACAGTTTGGTTCAGAAGCGATTTTTGAACCGTTCAAGTGCAGCACTCTCCAGGCATGAATTCCTCACACAGGAAGGAAATTATGACCATAAACCCTCCACAGTCGAATTCGTCCTTTCCGAACTACATTCATCAGCGGCGCATATGCAACGAATGCGACAGAACCCGATGAGAGCCGTCCTACTCTGCGTCTCTGACCAGGCTGTACTCAGCACTCTACCCGTCTACACTCTGACCAAGACATTCGCACGCCACTTGCTAGGCAACCGTGATTCTCGTCGGGGGCGGTTTCCTATGGCGATATCAGTGGCCTTCGATTTATGAATATTTTAGAAGGACCAGAGTTCTAACTTACAGTAGCGGTCAAAAGTGCTGTCCGCCGAAATGATTTTAGTGCATTATTTCGTCTCGCTTGAGCAACACCCTCCAAAAATTGGCATAGTTATATTTTCTACTGTTTTTATATCGGGTCTCATCCAGTAAGGGGGGCATTGTGATGCAACGTCAAGTGGCTGCCCTCACCCCCACCCCCCCTAGACTGCCTTCACTCCCCCTGGCTCACGGGGTCCCGTACTTCGAGAAACCTGTGCGCCAGGGGGAGTGTAGGCAGTCTAGGGGGTGGGGGTGAGGGCAGCCACTTGATGCCCCCCTTACTGGATGAGACCCTTTATATCTTCGAGCTTTGAAGAATCGTTGTTCATTTCTGGCAAAAAAATAGTGAAGCACGGAAAACCGTTCCGGCGAACGCTTTTGACTCTGATTTACTGAATCCCACAAGAATTTCCAGAAAAGAATTGAACGAGTAGTTCACGCCACGCATTCTTCTTCCACCCAGATTCGTGGTTACACTTAAGTGCGGTAAGGTCTGCGCAGTGACCTGCGGGGCTAGAATTTTCGCGAGTAAGGGTTTCTATCAAATGGGTCTAGTGAAAATAAACCTGCCTTGTAGAGAAGGAAGGCTTAGTTGCTTGTGCGGGAGTCGACCTAGGATTCGATTCCCAGTCGTGGTGTCATCCATTTTCCACTTCTCCAACTCTGCCTACTTCGCTTCAGGAAATATTTATAGACTTTTGTTTTGATTTACCTTTTAGGAAGTATTCAGTACCCACCGAACTTGTTTAGTGGACGGATGATTGCTCGATGCTTGTCTACCCTTGTAAGTGGACGGGGTATTCCGAAGCCTAGACTATTCTGGGAATTGAATAGGAATGGGGCCAGGCGTTTTTGAAGTAGAGGAGAGTGGAAGATGTGTATTCTGGAAGGTGTTAGCTTTGACAGATCCCCGCACATATTGCATTGGCTAGATGAGCATTCAAATATCTCCACAATTCTGAACGAAAACTGTGGATATGGCGCGTCTCATGGTCCACTTCCTCATCTGGTGTTGGTCGGTTTAGGGATCTGAGCAACTGTAAGCAGCTGGGGGTATCACGAACATTTTTCGAGTTAATAACTTATTGCATAGCAGTAGATGTCAGTGAAGTCAAAATACGGTAATCCATTTTGGGTAAGATATAAGGAAGACTACGGTATATGAGATTTTGTTCAAAATCGAAAGTAATTGCTGTCGAAATGGCTAATATGACGTCAAACTGCACATTTTTCAGCACTATTTGCCCGAAGGCGATCGATGCTATAGCTGTGTGCATTGCCGAGCGAATTTAGCCAGTCACAATGATCTTATATCCAAAGTAAGTGACGTCATTTTCGATCAGCAGTTCAAGTATCTCTGAAGTAAGTAATATGAGAAATTGAGTAATATATATTCATGTTCACAGTTATTGATTTTCAGTCATTCCAAGGCAGTCAAGGCAAAGCGTATCTTTTCAATTCAGTGTGAGTTTTACTAAGATTTTTATTCAATTTTTTTTAAATTTTAGCATCTGATCTTATAGAAAAATTGAAATGTTCTGTTCTAAACTTCAACGAACGATTTATACGTTTATATATACAACATGAATAGTATTCCTTGGGGCCACTCAAATTCGGAACCGTAGTTTTGACTTTCACGAATTAGTTTTCAGAACTGCGGCCAAAAAAGGCCATGCCAAAATTTAAATATGACTTCGGGGCTCCAATTTCAGAGTTTCGCTGTTGATGTCGGTCAAAAGGACCATTGCGCTAGAAAGCTGATAAACTGTGGTAAATGTTCCGACGAAATTTTGGGGTACATCGGAGGGATGTCCTGCTTCTGCAATCGGTGGCATAGCTGCCCACAGAGTGAAAGGTGTGTTGATTTGATCCTTGCTTGTGGTCAAGAGTTGGGCTCACTACTCGCGCATTTGTCATAATTCTCAAGGTGGAGTTTTCAGAATTTCCTTTCATAGATAAATTATGAATTGTTGGGTAACGCTCTTGGTCATATTTGAGAAAACCACTGGCCATGAGAACAGGGCTGAGATCTCCACAAAGACAGAGTAACAGTGCGATTTCATAAGGGATAAGACAAACGGTCAGACGTGAGGTTGTCTGTTTCTTTGGATTCCGAGCAGTACGACCTCCTCCTTAATACTCATGGATAACGGCGTATATACGGTAATGCCAAAAGTGTGTCAGCTTCGGAGGGATGGTTAGGAGTATTGTTGCTGTTGAAAAAACAAATATTATAATCTACATATTAATAATGTATTGCCAATTTTTTCCAACATCCTTCTAAATTTTACTACAAACTCGAAAAAAACCCTCCTAGCATATGCTCTATATAAAGGAGATAGCTGGTAGATACAGGAGAAAACTCTGATTAATTTAGCCGAAGAATCTAGGTTTTCAAGCGTTTCCTTCTATCAGGGAGGAAACATAGCAAGTCAGGTCCCTGTTTGCGCTTGATTCTCGTTTAAGGGCCCATCAGTCTTTCTCCCTACTAAAAGTTGAAGTCCCGGGTCATTCTAATACATGAACAAATACTTGAATTGACCTAGAGTATCACCCTATTCTTCTTTCCAGTATCAAAGGATACCCAGACTTAAATCCACTCTTTGAACCTGCCATCAATTTTGTAAAAACGAATCCTGGAGAAGTTGCGAGATTTGGTGATCGGTCGCTTTCCATCCCAGCTGATTGATTCGAAGTCCTTTCGCGTATTTTTTTCTAGTCAAATATCTGATTTGGACTAATTTCTAAATTGACTGATTTCTATCGCTACCGATTTCCGTTTTCCGGAAAAAAGCTCTCTTAAGGCAAAGATTTCATAAAATCATATTTACTTCTTTTATCTTCTTTTTTTCTAGTTTTACATTTTGCTATTAAAACTAATTTTCTTCTTTGTAAAGTGTAAATATCGGTACCGGTCCGGCCGAGGAGCGGGTTCTGCTCACCGGATTGCACGCCGTTGCTGATATCTATTGCCAATGTTGTAAGACAACCCTCGGCTGGAAATATGTGAGTTTTTCCATATAATGGATCGATTACTTCAGTAAAATTTGTATTTTGTTTTTTCTATCATATTTTGTTCTTTTCAAAATTATTTAAATTCATAGTTCCGCCGTGGTACAGGCATCCAAAAATAGAAATTGACGAACGTTTTCAATTCTCTGCTTCAATTTCCTGCTTTTGCAAAGAGTCAGAGCTATGCAGCCTGTCAGAGCTTGCATGGCTTACTAGTTAATTGGCCGTTTTGTTATTTTCTCGGAATAAATTGAATTTGCGCTAGAAGTGCTTGATTAGTCGGTCACCGTCGCCTCAGCTCATCAACGTCGTGGCCACGGAGAATTGTGAGACTCGAATTAGCCTCGCCTCGCTCCGCCTCGTTCTGGCTAGTCGATATGCTTTCGTGGAAAGGAAAGCAGAAGGGGGATGAAGTGACAGAGGAACGGGACCGGTACATGCTGACACCTGGCTGAAGAGCCATCGAAGAAAAGCAAACCTCATTGCACAGCTTATTTACCGGTAAAGGGAACTGGTTACACGGTTCTAGAGGACTGGCCGTAAAAAGCTGTCACGTCCCGTAAAAAGACGGTGAAGTGTGTTTGCTTAGACATTCTATTGCGACATGCATAGCTGTGAAATTCCAAGAGGAGTGCAGATGGAAATAAAAATAAAGTATCGATCGAAGCGAAGTAGGGGAAACACTAATGAGGCAGCGGAGAAAAACGGGAATAAATGAAGACTGGGAAGGCATGGATACTGTAGGCGAATATCCATTACTTTTTTTCGCAACCATATTTCAGCATTATTTAACTAGCTTCGGCTTGGATGGTTTATCAGAAACGAATGAATGCATAACCGTTAAAACCGGAGAGCCATGGTTGAGATCTTCATCCCCAGATTTGTCTTCAGAGGGCTACCGATGCTGAGCCGGGCACGTTGCCTATTACCGAGGAAGTTATCACTCCTGCCTTATCGCTACTTTACCTCAGCTTCAATCAGAATCCATTAATTTTCGGAGACCAGGGTTTTCGTTTTGAAAAAAAATTCGGAGTTCTTCATCTGAACGCTATGCCCATTCCACGATAGCCTAAGTTATTTGAATCGCTACCGCTTCTCCAGTGGTGCAATACTCCTTCCTGCCCATTTTGGAAGGAGATCCATTGATAAGAAGACTGCAGAGGTCCAACAGCCCTGTTAGCCCTTGAGCGATGTCCTGAAATTGAAGATGAGTAGAGGTTCATCGCCCTCTTATCTCCCCCCCCCTTCCCCGTCTCACCAGTGCAAACATTGGAGTAGAAGGTGCACATGCAGAGAGCGAAGAGTGAAGAGTGAGTGAGTATTGTCAAATTACGGAGCATAAAACGCATTGATCAATCCGAACCTTCGGATTGCGCCGCGCTCCCTCAGAAGCTTGGGTTGACAATCGATTTCACCTAGCGTCAGTTGCAAGTGGCAATGGCAGTTCGGAGGCACTCCTTGCGTCTTCTCCTCAGTCTGGAGAGCGCCTCCCTGCGAGGCTTCGTAGCCCACTGAGGCATAATGTTACGAGACACTTCATGCGAAGCGGACTTTTGATAAGGATTTGTGAATGTTCAACATTCCAATCCTGCCCACATCCTCTCCTTTTCTCCTCCAACTCATCCACCCTGGAGCTCCTCCCATCACGCCGAGCAAGTTCATTTCCTGGTTCTGGTCCGTTCGCTGGACCATTGCAGGCAAATTAAAGGAGCACCAAGGGTTACTTTCTGCATATGCACCCCGGACTTTCAGGAATTATGCTTGTTGAATGCGTTTACTTGTATAGCGGTCTATTCTTATCCAAGTATGTAGATGGCTCCCTTACCGGATTTCACCGTATTCATAGCCAGTGTTGGGGATTCAGGGTCTCATTCTCCTAGCCGGGTTTGGTGCATAATGATCAATCAACCTTGAAGGGATAAAGGCTTCATTGGTCTGGCCGATTCGGAATTTGATCCCGGGCTATGCACACAGTTGCTGCTATGCCAGCTTCACCCTGATACCAAAAGACATTAGTAGTGGGCGCCATTAGGATACATTCAAAACCGCAGTCTCTTTCCAACACTATTGCGCTAATGTGTGAACTACGAATTCATCAGTAATTCATCTAAGACCTTTTAACCGGGAGTTACGCCTCGCTCTACAGCTGTCCTCCATCTTGCCACCATGCTTTCAAATATGGTAGGGAATGTGAATTTAGTTCGGTTCCAATTCATTTTATGATGTCTCTCAACGATTCGGGTTTCAAACCAAACAGAGTCTATTACCAGTCTTTGAGACGATCTGTCATGTGAAGCTTCCATGGTTATTTTTGTCTGACACATAGGTCAAGCCAGAGCTTCAAGAATTCATGTGTTTCCGCTGCCAGCTGTCACTGAATGACACTCCCATTGAATGGAACCTCGACATGACAAGCGCCCTTTTTTGGGATATGTTTGACTCCAAGGCTATCTTAAGCTCCAGCGGCACATGAATTGAAAACACGTTCCCCATGTGGTTGTGATCAGCTCGGCTTTGTTTAATTCTGAAAGTGCAAAGCCGTATCGAGCTCTCTGCCTGTACTTCTTTCAATTTAATTAGCGTGATGAAGGAACGCTTCTTTGTCAGCGTACCGATGGGAAATGTGTTTTCAGTGGTGTCTCGTGATGTGCATGAGAAAGGGGTTAAGTGCAAAGTGGCACGCAAAGGAGAACCAATTGGCTCTCAACTCCCAGTAGTTTCATTTTTTTCGCCTCTGAGCTATTTTTGGGTTTTCCTAGGAGAAGTGCATTGTCCGCTGTTTGAACGCTCGAGCTAATATATTCTTTTGTGAAATACGCCATGTTGCTTGGCTGGAGGCGCCTCGAACAGAATTGGCATCAGAGGTACCCTAAGTAAAAGAGATAGAGGGAAAGCTAGGAAAGAGGACGAAGGCGGCGTTTCTTCGCCGAAAAGGTTGTCGAGTAACAATTTATATCAGCGTCGAAGTGTTGAATATTGGATTCTCAAAAGCGCAAAATTTGAAATTTTCCACGACAACCACCAATCAGAAATGCCACTTGCCTTTTTACACACATCTCGAAAAGGCATTCGAATGTGAAAATGACTGAATTGTTTATAAGCCCCATCTTTTGAACTATTTGACAGTGGCAATACCTTCTACGTCTGAGCCGACTTAATTCGCGTGAGAGATGGGCAAATTGCGCCGCGCAAATCTTGGAAGAAGCTTGAATTGGACAATGTCGTCAGTTTTAGGTGTCCGAAAACCGGTGGTTTAACTGAATTTCATCCATGAATAGGTTGGAGATAGCAAAGATAAAATTTGACTCATTCCCACGGCATGAATATGCGTGACAAGAGCGAAAGGGCGTTGTAACTTGTTATGATAACCGACGGTGACTGGCGGTCCTCGCGACGCCATGTCTATGCGGCAAGATGTCTGCGTCTCGCTTGTCCGCTATGCTCTCTCATCTCCCAGCTTGCAACCTCGACGGCCAGTATCGCTTTAATTGTTTTAAACTGCCTTTTTCGCCATCTACCGTTCCCCTTCGGCAAAGAAGGCCTCCATTCTTAGTATATAGACGGTTCCTTATCCTTTTTTCGTCACCGGAGGCCAGCTTCTCGCCTCCGTTTTTATTTGTAATGAGCATGGTCAGACTTAGAGATGGTGAAAGGTGTCGGTAGGCTGCAAACAAGGCAACCCGGTCCAGTAGGAACTAGAAAAGAGCGCAGCAGACGTCATGTGCGATCTGTGACATATATTTTGTGGAACATCTTTTTATCTTTTGGTAGGTCTGCCCGTGGTTACGGCCAGTTGGTCACAAATCAGTATGTAAGGAGGCGATACATTGGAACAGATCAGCTTAGCCAGCGTTACCTCTTTCTGAAATCTGGGAGTTGCTAGAATCTGTTGCATGACTGAATTCTATGGAAAAAGGAGTCTCAGTGCAGTTCCGGTTCGAACGTGGGTGTCCGTCGTGATATTCCCGGCGGGATTCGCAAGCCAAGGAATGCGTCTCTGGATACCGTGAACGCTGCCCAGTTCAGCCAAACATCATTAGACGCCACTTAGCCGATAGCTCTCCCCCGCCACTCAGGACTACATCCGCGAATGGCGGCGTTCCCGAAAACACGGGCTATTTTGTCGGTGAGATCCCGTTCTCGGACAAACAAGAGGGTTCTTATATATTCATAGCACGCGTCAAGAGGTGATTGTTGCGGGCTATATTTGGCTGTATGCTGTTTTTATTCTTCACATGTTGTCTGAATGGCTACGTAAAACATCCGGTCATATGAGCTTTCTGTGGACTGAACACTGCATAGGAAATGCCGTTCTTGTCTAATACAAACATCACGACACGAAAAACATGAAGTGCAACCGCTTCCGTAACCGGCACGCTTCATCACATGTGCTCCTGAGCTGGCCAATCCATTAGTGGGACGAGCTCACAAAGTTCTCGTCAGCTGACAAGTGTAAAGGGAGAAAAACAGCGCGATTTAGATCAGGGTGCTGTCTCTGCGGGCTGATTTGAGAGCTGTCCACAACACTTCTCAGTTGCTCATCGTGGCATGCAGAAACTGGGGAATACATCCATAGTAACACAGCAAGGGTAAAAAGTCAATCTTCTTTTCTCGAGTCATTCTCTTACCCAAATGCCATGAGCAAGGCTAAGGTAGATAATTAACCAAATTAAAATTTATGTAAGTTTAATACAAATTTAGCTATGACTAAGTCGGAGCCGGCAAGGAAGGCTTTTCGATCATGATCTGATTTTTCAAAGCGGTTTCTTGCCTCCTATAAAGACACGTGCACGGTACCTCAAAATGGTTTTTTCTGAACAATCCTCTCCCCTCTTTAATGCCAGACGAAAGTAAGTCCATGGATCGTTTCCCCGTGATGAAATATTTTACATTTCCGAATCCACTTACCGCAAGGACCATCGATAACCCATATGAAATTTTTTTAGCAAAAACTGCAAAAAGGTGTGGCGCCTCAACTTTCTTAACCCCTTTTTGACATTAAAGGGCCGCGAAAAAAAAAACACGGTTCTGTGCCATTTGCCGGTATATCACGAAAAAAGTGTTTTCAAAAAGTGGGGACTGCCTCAATGACATTCTTGGTGAGTAATAATGGACACACAGCTCAGGAAGGGGAGATCAGAAGAAAGTTGCTCATTCTGCTTTTCGTGACGGAGGCATGAGGTGCTTTCTGTCACAAGCGCTAAATAAACTAAAATTGTCATGAAAATATCTGCATTAGTACTCCTGGTGATAAGCGCCTTCGTTCAAAATCTGGATAGCGCACTTGCAACCAAGTATGATCCCTGTGGATCGGTCGACGACGTACACAGACTCGTTCAACAGGAGTCTTTCAGGGTGTGCCAAGCTTTTTCAAAACGGTCTTTTGCATGATATGCACATGCGGGAACCACAGAACCATGGTTAATTTTTCCTGAACGGCCCTCTGAATACCAGAAAAGGGGGTCCCTAGTCACACCTTTTTCACCAGTTTTTCAATCAAAGTCTATTTGTAAGGGTTACTGACGTTCCTAATCATGAATTTGGTACTAATTATTCATGCTAACTCCATTTTGCGCGAATTTGGAAACGTCAACTCGAAATGCAAAAATTTGTCACCAGGAATCGAACTAGGGACCCCTTTTTCTGGTATTCAGAGAGCCGTTCAGGAAAAATGAACCATGCTTCTGTGGTCCCCATATGTGCCCCAATGTCATGCAAGAAACCATTTTGAAAAAGCTTGGCACACCCTGAACGACCTCCCTTGTTAGAGGAAAGAACACAATTGATATAGCAGAACCCGCAAAGCGTTTGCATACCCAGATATGCACGTACGAATCATCAACAATTGTGTCTACGACGATTGTGAATGAAAATAGAGTGCATGGCGATTCTTAAAAGGAATTGATCAACGCCAGAAGCTTTATCTTTTCCCAATGGGATAAGATAAGGTAATTCGTCAACCTTCAATTCAAAGGCACATTGACACTGCTCATTATGGCTGAGACTGTTTCCCATATTTCCCATTAGTTACGAGTTCCAATTGAGGAACCAATCGATGAGATAGCGCCCACTCTTCAACCTGTTGCATTTTGATATGGTCACATATATCTAAATGTGCCGTCGGTTTCTGAGGAATAGATCGCTCTCTTGGCACAACGTTTCGAGTCGAAGGAAATTGCCCTGAGTGCCCTGTGATAGGGCGTCGATTACTTGCTTGGTGTAGCGAAAAATAGTGTCGAGTTTGAAAAGTAGCTGAAGTCTACAATGACCTCAGTGCGAGGACGTTTTTCTGGGCGAGAAGGTCGTTTCATCGGTGCATTTGCTAGTTTTGCAAATGATGCACCCAAATCGCTCCAATCTTCGTGAAACTGGGGGTAATTGTTCGCAAAATGCAACAGGGGAAGCAAATAGCCAGGAGTTTGAGGGAATAATTCTTTGCCGAAATGGTTCTTCACCTGGGTAATCTGCTTCCAATAATAATCGAACTTCGACTAATCTCGATTTTCTATGGGTTTTTCTAAATTTTATGGTGCTGTAGGTCCAGGATAGTGGCCAGAACAACTGGAAGAGACGTCCACGATAATTTCCCGACCACCCTCGCTCTTAACAGCCAAGCTTTTCTTCTTGAGATGGTTATTGCTACCCTAATTTCGTCTATCGTCATCTGTGATGTAGGGTATCAGTCAGCTACATCTCGTTGTGTGTACGTAGACAGCTTGCATCCCATCCAGGCACTTCCAACCCGAATTTGGGAGTCGAGTGTGTGGCGAATCTCGCCGGGTTTGGTACTGTTCCAAATTGAGATTAAGGGTCTCACGATTTTTTCTCTTCATCTGTTGTTCAAACTACGCACTGAACTGCTCTGAGTGGAATGCGTTCCTTTGCTCAAATAGAATTGAATACGTCGCCTAAGCCAATTGAGAAGATTGATGAGGCAGTGTGGCGTGACCAAGGACGAAAATAGCTCGAAGTCGGTACACAGGCTGATTTCCATCAAAGCTCCTTCAAGCTGATGATCGGAGAAAGAGCACGGGCGAATTATGATTTATTTTGAAGATGGGGGGAGGTGGCGAAATCATGCATGCCTCTCTCTGGTGTCCCTGTTGGGAAAAAACAGGCCTCAAACGCCACTCGTCAAAGGTGAATACGGGTGAGGCTCAGATTGAAAGTATTCTTGATCATAGGTTGGTACATCAGTAATGAAGAGACTTCGCGATGAAGGTTTTAGAAATTTCGCTAAGAATCCTTGAAACCGTGGTGCGCGTTAATCATGTGGACGGATTTGCGCTCCACCCCAACGTAGGTTTTATTGGTCATCTCTGTTCGGTACATCGGTACGATAACTTACGGTAGAACAGGATAATGAGGCCGGGCTAACCAATGGGGCCTGCGCAAGGGCGGGTCGCAAGCTCCGCCCACACAATTACCACGCGCTGTGAAGTCAGGGGCTCTCAACATTTAGCGCATTTTTACTACTTATTATTACTTTTTTTACTGACCATCACAACGCTTCCATGTTCAATAACCGTACCTATTCACTTGCGGAGTGTGCCTTTAAGTCAGTGTTTCTGACAATTTAGTTTCATTTCTTCTTCACAGGCTGTGCACTTTCTTTACTTGTGGACAAAAAAGCACAGCTCGCGATTGTGAGATGCGTCTTTAACTAGAACCTTCTGAAATTGGCATGTCGTTTGCATGTTCGTGGCAGGCTGTAACACGGATTGCCTCGAGGTTTTCATTTCTGTCCATAATAGTTTACTGAAATTGCAGAGTTTTCACGCTGATGGCAAAGAGAAAAACATCTCAGTGCTTGTGCACTTTATGTGATCAGCTAGGTTTACAGTTATTCTTGGAAGAGCAAGAGGTTTGTACAAGGGGATACAAATCTTTCGAAGCATGTACTTTTGTTCGTGACAGGGTTCACTTTCCGCCAAATTAGGTATAATTATGTTGACATCGCATGGCACGCGACGAATGGGGTGGAATAAGAGTTTTTCGATCGCTCATGGGTACACACGAAGTTGCACGCCAAAGCTCGACTAAGTTTTGTTGTCGTGGAATGTAAGGGAAACGGTAGCACGTGGTGGCTGAAGGCGTCGTGTCTGGTCTGTACAGAATGGTGAATCAGAACCCATTCAGGCCATTCAAGTACCTTCTCGAGACGTTGCACGGAAGGCCAATAAAACATAGTCGTACGTCTGCTGTTTTTCAAGAGCCCATGCATTGCAGTCCAGTCTGCTTTCAGACGTCTCTACGTCCCAAAATGAACGTTAGATGCATGGCGTATTCTGAAAAGGTGGACCGGCGATGAGAAATTCAGCT
>MU882717.1:0-17149 GCA_036418205.1 Ostertagia ostertagi
TTCTAGAACTTCTAGGAAACCTAAGATCAAGAGATTGTAAAAACCTAATAACTCAATAAATTCAAACATACCTTTTCATGGAACGGCAAATCGACATTCAACTCGGTACTGTCGAGCATCGCCTGCGGTGCGGTCGGTGGCGCGTGTAGTTTAGACTCGAGCTGCTGCCAACGCTCCGTCACATCGCCGCACAGATTCGCGTTCGCCATTCGCGGATTGATTGCGGCAAGTTTACGCGCGCGCGATGACAGTCGATCACGATCGCCGCGTAGAAATCGCAACGAGCTGGCGATCTGGAATGAATGGAAAAGGGTGCGTGACTTTTGAGACAGCCAACCTTAGGCTGTAGGAAATCGCTCACCTCCTCTGGTTCCTTATCTTTGACTTTATCAAGCTCATTCACCAAATAGTCATGAAGCTCATCGACTTGCATAAGCAGTGTATCCTCGTCATTATTCATTTCCTAGGAAAAAGGAGAAAAATGATTGAAGAAAAAAAGGAAAGGAATCAATTTTAGGATGGCATAACGGAGGAACAATTTATGTGAGAATCACGGCCGACACATTTGTCAAAGGTGGCCGATAGTCAGTCACACAGTGTCATTCAGATGAAATGCCTCCCTAGGAAGGGTCTGATGAGGCAGGGGAAGGTGGGGATTTCTATGGATTCCTACGGCAAGTCATTTTACTCCTTTCATTCATACAAACAATTGCTTAATAAGTTCCAGCGTCAGTTTTCTTGTGGGCATAACGCCACGACACGCCGAATTCAATCTAGATATCGGAGATTATAGTTGAATGCATTGGCACTGTTACTTCCTACCTGCATTTCTATATTAGTTCATTTCACTTATCCATCTGTCTTGTAGATGATTCGTATCAGTCAATAAGCGATAATACCCAAGTGAACTTGTCAGGAATGAACCTAGACCATTTACTGCTCTCAGGCGCAGGAGACCTCCTTTGCCATGATTCAAATTCGAGGGAGGGGGAGTCCCTGTTTTGTTAGCCGCTCAACAAATAATATCCTACTATATATAATTCGCTAAGTATGTCTGTGTTGTGTGTGGTGTGTGTGTTTGTCACGAAATTCGTAGCTCGGGTCACAGCAACGATAGCGCCATGGTTCTTACATATGTTATAGGGGGTGGGATGGGGACTCAAGTGGTACGTGATAGGAACTGATAACGACTGATAATAGCTGATAAGAGGGGCTAGAAAGCGAGCATCGCCAATTTCGTTTTGTCGTTCATATTAGTACTAGAGCGTCCATACTTACAAGTGTTATGTAGTGTGGTCCCGGGACAATGGTGGTACATGAATGGAAGCGATAGCAACTGATAAGGGCTGATAAGGGGCGTCAGAACGCAAAAGTCGTCGATTCCGTTATACCAGCTTGCGTTGACACTGGAGCGTCCCTACTTACAAATTGTATTTGTAGTGGTACGTGCACACTGTATCATTGTATGACCAGCCTACTTAATTGCAGTCTATTGCATGAATTCAACCAAGTCTTCAGCAAATGATAACTTTCGTTCCTATCAAGAAAGCCCAAACTCATTAAACCGCTAATCCTTTCGGGGTTCTAAATAATGGTGAATGTAAATAAATGATAAGCCTTTAGCATTTCATTAGTCAATAGTTGTTACTATCGAGACTGCCGCAAGACAATCGTATTCACCCTACATTATCTATATCAAGAAGAATGTGGATGTTTAGCCAGGGAAAAAATATGGCCGAAGGTCAGCTCCGAACAGTTGAATCAACAGCTGTATGCTCCATGGGACTTCAGCGAACTGGGAAAAATCTAACACATTTGATAGTGAGGGGGTTAATGGAGTACCACATGCTGATATTCCATGGACCCTCCAGTTTCGCTAAAGCCTGCCGTGTGATGCGCGCGATAGCGGGCGGAGCAAAACTGGTATCTCATAATTGCAGATAACAAAAACTTGGGAACGGCACATAGCCGCCAGCTTTGACCTGCGCCAGCGCGATAAAGGTTCCCACAACGGGACTATACTGGCACTCACCGCTGAGTGCGCTGGTAAAGAGGCTGTTGCAACTAGTGATAACTTACCTGAGCTGAATTCGGCTAACCCGCGACAGGTCAATTCATCCACGATAATCTACAGCTGCATCAGCAGCATACAGTATAAAACCAATACCTTTCTGACAAACCACGCCCTTCTCTCACCTGCACCGTCCTGCTCCAGCCGTCCAGCCGCATTTTGAGCGCGTCAGCTCGACGTCTCTTTTCTACACAGACGCTCTCACTGATTTTCACAGCATTCTCACGAAGGAGACGTTCTAATTCCTCTAGATTCTTAGCGAGCTCCATACGAGCACTCGCTTACACGCCTCTCTAACAACTTCTTCGCGTTCGCACTGCAATCAATAAATCAATAATTGGGATGGGAGGTATTAAGTCTTATTTCACGCACTTTGTCTTCCGATGCATATTTGTCGAGGCGATACTCGAGCTGATCCAAAAACTCTTCCACTGCCTCTGACTCTTTCAGCAGCTTACCATACATCTCCACGCAATCGTCGAGACGTTCCACAGCATCTTCGGCTCTCTGAAGGTAATTGTTAACCAACTGTGATGCGCCAAACCCTCCAAGAACCCCTCAATCCGTCGAAACGATTGAATGTGTACTGGACACTCCAGGCCCTAATAATAAGAGGACAAAACAAGTTTTGAGTGATCATCTTTGCGTTCAGAGGGTGAAGCGATTTCCATAAACTACAACAAAATGAGAAGCAAAAGTCCAGCTATGGCCCAGGATGGGATCGAACTTATGAGTTCACAAGTCCTACTTCGACCGCGCCTTTTGCTCCTGCGTTAAGCATGTAGTTATGGAGACGACATGAAAGTGACTGACCAGTCCGAGTTCTTTCGTTTTCTTTTTGCACAATCGGATCTTCTCTGTAAACGGTGCAGCGGACTCCTTGTCGAATATTCCTTCCTAATAACTTATTCAAATTTTTAAATGAATGAAATATTGAGGAAGTGCCTAATAATATAATACAGTAGCAATTTAATAATTACACATACAATAAATATAGTAATCCAGTCGGTCTATTTTTTTGTATTTTTCCACAGAGCAAAATTAACATTTTTTTTAGTTTTTTCTTAGCCGTTTTTAGTTTTATTCAGCACTAAATAGGTTCATCCATTACTTGAGACAATCCAATCGATCGATCAGACGCTATAAAATAGGCAGAAAGTGCTATGCAAAAGGGGCGGGGCGTGCAATTTTGTGCCACTTTAAGAGCGCAGCATTGGAATCGCGAAGCTTTACCCCGAACCCTTTCGTGAAAATCAAATTGCAATTTCCACGCTACGTAAAATGAATACTGTATTCGTGACTAGTAGGCCAGAATATCCCAGTGACAAAGTTCTAGCCAAATCTCCCCCCCCCCCTCACCTCGCAAACAAATTGGTAGAAGTCTCAAATCTAATTTTCATAATTTGTGTTATTGGGGGGAGGCGGGGGGGGGGGGGGAGTAATGTCGAAATGAATGGTGAAGCTACAATTGAATTGCAATAGGCAAAAAATATGTTTAAAAATTCTATCAAAACAAAAAAATTGCCACGAATCGAATTTAGAAAGCAGATTAAATTCTTGCAAACCTGAATTAATTGTTCTTTGCCTTTTTCCAAACTGCGGACGTCTTCTTCCAGCGTTATAAGTTTCTTCACCAAGCATCGGGCCTCATCCAATGATTCCGAGCAGAAAATTGCTTCGATACCTTCACATGAGTCTATTTCAATAAATTGTTAAAAAAGCCATTCAGTATTAACGAATGATCCACCAAAGTAATAAAATGATTAAAGCAAAATTAAAAATCGACAAGTCTTCCCATGCCCTCTGCAGTAATTTTTCCTGTTTCACAAGGTCTTCTTATAAGGTTCTGGAGCTGCACATCCGGTTTCACCCGCTTCACTGTACACTTTGTCAGTGATATTATAGCCAACGGCCAAAGGAAGAGGATTCAGGCAAGTGCTCTCGAAGGTTCACAACA
Source organism: Ostertagia ostertagi (assembly GCA_036418205.1). NCBI lineage: Eukaryota > Metazoa > Nematoda > Chromadorea > Rhabditida > Trichostrongylidae > Ostertagia > Ostertagia ostertagi. The sequence goes on from MU882717.1 coordinate 4,029, forward strand.
AGAGTCTGGGCCTAACGCTTCTTTTCACCCTCACCAACCCTATAACCCCAGTTTACGACCCTTCCATTCACTACTCCATGTGAATTTCGTTTAGCAATGTGCGAGCGCGCGAGAGATTGTTTTAGATTGAAGAGCAGATTCGATCGCCACGGTGGCTTATAGGGTAAAGAAGAACGGCATCGCGTATAACCAACACATTTTTGGAGCCCATATATACCTCCCCATCAAGAAAAGCCGGGCATTCTCAAATGTTCTACTTTCCGGAGAAGAATTGAGGATCCCAGCCGAAATGTACGAATTAGCTTTCATTCTCAATTAAGTCACGAACGAATGACATGCTTCGCTAGACCAAACGGATGATGCAAGTAGCATCGGCTTATACTCCTGCTAAGCGACGAAGTGTGCAACTGCATAACTTCCACCTCTGCGCTGAACTGACCCCCGTCGAAGATGAATAAGTAAAACTAAAAAGTTTAAAAATCACCTGTCATGTCATCCAGAGCGTTCTCAATGTCGTCGAGTTTGTGAACGGTTCGTTCAAGCTTTTCCACAAATGATTTCGGATGTTTGAAATCGGCGAATTTTTGGCTCAACTCCGAAAATGTATTCTGAAAAATTCAAGAGCTATAGAAACCTGACGGGAACGTTTTTTCTCATTGAATACATACTTTTTTTAAGTTTTTTTCCTTGAAAAAAAGCGAACAACCTCAAAATTTTCATATCTGCGATTATGGGCAATAAAAGGAGGAAAAAAAGGAACTAAGGATTGAGAGAAGCTACATTTTGTTTCGGCAAAGAATTCTCGCAGCTTTGAAAAAATGCATTTGCTAAGAGACAAGCCCCGGAAGACCTGTATCTCCCAATGGTAGAAAAATAAGGTGTGAAAATAAAAATAAAATAACATAATAATAATAAAATATAATATATAATAATAAACAAAAATACCGCAATAATTTTGGACTATGAGATTAAGTTCTTTTGAAGCTTTTCAAGCTGTTGTTCAACATTTAGATAAAAATAAAAATATTAAAAATAAAGCAAACAAAAAATAAATGACAATATAATAACAATGACATATAATTAAATAAAGGCTGAATAATAATAAGTAATAGTGATAATCTAGTAAATAAAAACAAATTACAACAATAAAAAAAACAAAGGATAACTGAATAAAAATTAAAAAAAAAAACATAGGACAACGGTATTGATTAGACTGATCAAACCAATTCGTTTAAATATTGATCAATCGATTCCGTGCACATACGAACCTTGGCATGAGCGAATTGATCGTGGAATCGTTCGTTGTTTTGGCGTTCACCTTCCTGAAGCCACACCCCGATATCGTCGAGAGTCTTTGACCATGTGGAGAATTCCTTTGCTAGTTCCTGAATTTCAGCTTTGAAATGAGTTTTGGCTAATTGGAAGTATTGATTGCTTCCGTGTTTACAAAATCGGCAACGTACAAATATCTGAGCGATCAAAACATCACACAAGGTATTTATACAAGAGGCAACTGAACAAGATGAGCAAAATTCTGGCTAAAAAATAGCATTTTATTATTGATTGGGGGGATCGTCCTTGTGATATTCTAGATTTATTCACATATTGGCTTTTCCCGCGGCTGGGCATGGTGAAATTGCGGACTGAGTCAAACATACGCCGATGATCCAAAAAATCGACACCACGTGCACTACTAGATGCTCACTTGGCGCACGAGCGCTGTCTGCAATTGCGTCAGATACCACGAACAAAGGCATTTACAACAGCAGAGAAAAGAGATTGCTTGCTTAAACTATATAGATATTATTATTATAATATCTATATTATATTATATACTATATATGGGCTTCAAAACGAAATTATAACTTAAATTATGCTCTAAAAGCTTCTATTATTCACCAAAGCTTGCATTAACTTCGTAGATCATAAAAAAAATATGACGATTTTTGACTTTTTTGTTGGATAACTGCTGTTTTACGCCGCAGTTCGCGTTGCGAATGTTATCACAAGAATGCTGGGTTGTGAACAAAACTTTCGCCCCAGGCGGGACTCGAACCCGCACCTCTTGCTTTCCGGGCAAGTGTGCTACCAGTTACACTACCGGGGCACCATTTCACCCCAACTCAGCTTTTGATGGAAAGTTACCATAGTAGAAAAGCAAGCAGACGGTTTTTCTGTGCATTTATTTCGTCGCCGAGCAGGCTCTAGGATGCTGGTGGAGTAAAGGCCTTTGAAGTGGACAAGCTAGTCCAAACGTCGGCTCAAAAAAAGTTTTAGTTATAAAAAAGCTAGTCGGTACAAAAATCGTCTGAACGTGCCAAGGTTTCAAGAAAGGCGAACTTTAAAATTTCTACGTTTAAAAAGTATTTTTCAAAGAAAATATTAAAAAGTGAGTCGTGAAAAGTCACAAGCAGGCCAACTTTTGGTGAAAAGGTTATAACCATTGATAAGTTCAGAAGAAAACAAAGTGTGACAACCTAAAAAAGAAAAAACCCAAATCATCCATTTTTTGAGCAAATCAATGTGCTTGAATACTGGAAAGAAGAAAAAATACTTATCATTCGAAGATGTTATATTAATAGTAATGTCGTAATAATTACTTATTGTATTTTTATTACTTATTGTATTTGTTTGCTTTTGAATGCCTTCTGAGTACATATCAATTACCGTACTACATGAATGGTGCCTGGATTAAGTCCCGCCTGTGTCAGCTAAACCTAATTGAAATCCATAATCAGTACCATATACATAGTTGCACCTATTTCGATACCCCTCCTCATCCCGGCTCAGAAACAAAATGCATGGCGTATCTCAGGGTGGTTGCGCAGACCACGCACCTGCTTTCCTTAATCTTCTAGACGAACGAGAAGTGTGGGCGAAATTTATTGAAAAGGTGGCGGCCAATCGATAATCGATTTTCCTGTGAGGCGATATTTTGGCTCAGCCAATGGGAAGCAGGTCACCGCACGCGGCGGCTACCGGTCCTTACAGGTTGGAACGTGGCAATTTGCTAGGACTAAGCTAAAACAAATGCAGAAATGGGGACTACACAGACGGAACAAAAAAGTGTTGTATCGATCGTCTAGAGAGGTCCCAAACTTGGCCAATTGCTATGTATTTTTTAAACTGCAAAAACGCCGGCGACGTCGCGCGCGGTGACCCAGTTTTAGCGCGGTGGTCGCGGGGGACTCTTGATCGTCTCCCCAGCCATGAGCTGGGAAGGACTAGAAAAACGCCTCGGATATGTGACCCAAACGTTGCTGACTGCGTTGCAATTTTATCGATTTTCAATCAATCACAGATTTTTTCACAAAACGCATGCAAACAAGCCATCACACATGCCATGCACAAACCGAACTCACTTGTACTAGAGTTCCGGACTCAAAAGCAGACTGGAAGAAGCGGAAAATATTAATCAATTATGCATATTAAATAGAGTTTATCGACCGATATCGATCGATGGGAAGTAGATAGAGGACAGAGGTGGGAGAGAGGAGGAACTTAGCTCTACTGGATCAACACCCTCGATTCGACAAGCCTATGAAAAATGGTCCGACGCCACCAACCTTGTACTCATCGGGTACGTCGAGCGCGGAGACGTCACCAGATTTCCTGAGATCGAGAAGCGATGACACATGTGACGACCATTGTTGCATGTCGGCCATTTGTTTCTCAAATCGTTCACAGTCGGCCACAGCACGCGACAATTCCGCGATGCGTTCGCGTGTCGCATCGGCTAGCCGTCGCCGCGACTCGTTCAGTCGCGCGTACGATTCGCGCACGAATGACTCGTCCATTGATGTCGTCTCTTCGTCGACTTCCAACGATGAGCTGATCTTCTCCAGAAGATTCTCGAGATTCTGCAAGGGGTCATTTAACTACCTTGAGAATTCTGGAGATGTTACCACAGTTAAAAAGGAGGTCCACCTACATCAAGATGCTCGCAACATTCCTCAGCGTCCGAGGCACGTTCACTATCAGCTAGGCGTTTTTCCAGCTGTTCCAGTAGTCGTTCCTCGTCGTTGTTATCGACTCAACAAGTAAATACTGGGTAGGAAAAATGATACGGTAACAAATTGAAGAGAAAAACCTCCTAATGCACAGATCTGAAGGGTTAAAAAAGAACTGTGATGGAAAAATAATACGTAGAGGAAAATTCTCTGTTCCCCGCAGCAGGGCCTGTCGTAATTACAGACACTATACTACGTGCGATGGATTCAAAAAATCGATACCATAGCTTTAGATCTCTTGATGGCACCGATGCGCACTTTGTCAAAAGTGGTAATGTCGGCAGTTCGCTGGCGGGAAATAGCCGGTAGTATCACTTTTGCAGGCAAATATCGATAATCTGATTGAAAAGTAAAAGAAAACGTAAAAGAAAAGAAAAAAAAAGTAGAAGTAAAAGTAAAAGTAGAAAGAAGCTAAAAATAGCAAATCGTGGCATTTTGTTGAAAGCTACGAGAAAATAATGACATGCTCAAAAAAGGGGAAAGCATAAACGGTGAGTTGTGAGGAGTATGGGTGAAGGAGTTCAAATGTTGGAAGACATCAATCATAAAGACAGCAAAGAAATAAAGTGAGAAGGAAAACAAATAAAAACCCGTTTGAGGTCATTTGTAATCCTAAAGAATGGGAAAATGTAAAAACGATGAATAAAAGATCGAAGAGCGACGAAAAACCAGTGAGGGAGCGAAGGAAAATAAACGGAGAATAAGGCGGAGGATATGGAAACTACTTCCTCCAGTCATCGAATAAAGAAGGGAAGCAGGAAGGGCGAAAAAGGAAAAAAGGAACGATAGAGAGTAAACGAAGAATAATCACAACGGCTATAGGTGGCGAATTAATATGAGGCACGCCGAAAGAGGGAGAGAAAAAGGAAAGGCACAGAGAAATACGGGCAAGGATGAATGAGAGAAAGGGGAACGGAAACCCCATTAGTATGGAAAGAATGGTGAAATATCAGTATGTTAATTGATCAAAAAAGGTCACTGTATTAACAAATATTAGGTAGTCTCAAAAGGTCGTGCATATTTTTTGGATCTCATGCCACAAGCTCCTTCAGGAAATCCTATTTATGTCCACGTAGGCTACGGAGAGGGCACAACTGTAAGTAAATCAAGACTGCCCACGCTTCACCCTATAACGCGTTTGCGAGTCCAAAGTGAGGAATGGAAAAGAGCCATGTTTTTCACGCTCTGACTCAAGAACCTCTACTGAGCCACGACAACGAGACCGAAACAACAAAAAACGCGACTCTGGATGTCGAAGCTCAGTTGAAGAGTTCTACCGTATCCTATGTGCAGCAGTAGTCAGCCTTCTTTTGGAGGACTCTTGTTCTTCCTGTTCAGCAATCATCTTGTGGACAAAAAATACGATTGCCATAGGCAACTCAGAATCGATCTCAACCGCCTTTCAGCTTGTAGCTACAACTACTGGAGTCAAGCGGCCCTAGTCGTTGGCAAACCAGTCCACTGATAGTGATGGTGCATATAGTGATATAATATACATGAAACTCGAATCCACAAAAGTAGGCTCAAAAAGTTTGAAATATGCACGAACTTTCGAGACAGCCTAGTACATAAACGGATAAGTAAATAAATAATCAATAATTGATCAATTACTATAAATAAATGAATAAATAGAGGTAAGCTAACAGCTGATACGTCAAAATGTTAATCGAAAAATAATGTAATGGGCGAACCAATAACGGATGCTATTGCGAAAAAAAAAACAAAGAAGTGGAAGAAAATGTGATAATCCGGATCTTTTCCTATTAGTCCTCTCTTTCCGCTGCTGTTTTTCCTGCCCTTTCATCGTTCGTCTTTCCGTTTCTCCTTTTCTTTTTCTGCTACTGTTTATATTTCTTACCATCAGAGCGTCAGAGAAATGAGTAAAAAGAAGGAGTAAGAGGGAGTGTGAAATAACGGGTTGAGACCTTCCTGCTAACAGGACCACCGTTTTTTTTAATGTTATTCCTTGGCCATGTGCCAAGATGAACGTACGCGCGGAGAGCACAGACGGCTCGCGCATGAGTGTGAATGTCCGCGCGGGAGAGCGTAACTGATCAGGCGAAAATCCCTCGACGTGCCGTTGAGGAATCCTCGACCGATATTCACCTGCAACGAAGACAAAACAAAGGAGTGCAATAAGAGTATATAGGAGACTATATATACGTAAACAAAAGGAGAAACGGAAAGGCCGAACTATGAAGTGATAAGAAGAACTACAGCAGAAAAGAAAAATCGAGTAATCGGACGCAAAAAGTAAAGAAGGAAGAAGATGAAAAAAATGGAAAGGGATGGAGAATTAACATGTGAAAGATTAGTTGAAACACTCTGCCAAAGCAAGGAATCACACCCGGGTCCATGTTAAGCAGCTCGGGATAACTGATGACCTTTGTATTCCTTCCTGTTGCGGAACTTAGAATCCAAAAAACCAAAGGAACTTGAAAAAAAAAGAAATAAAAATCAAATATGGACGAACAAAAGAGTGAAAAGTGAAGCAAAAAAGAGACAAGATGAGAGGATGAAGTGATGGCGAAGACAGCTGTTGCTCTGAAGAAAAAAGAAGTTCAATGAAAAAAGCTGCTTGAGTGAAGATCTGTACAAATATTGACGGAGGAGGGACGGAGAGAGCTGACAGATGAGTGGGATAAGAGGGGTTCACCGACGAAGCCGAAGAGAGCCCTATGCTTGTAGGCGAGGATAAACGAATAAAAAGACAGTCCCTGCATGAAGACCGAGGGAACAACGCTTCTCCTCGTTCAAGGACAGCTGTTTCTTTGACGTCATCGACTTGCAACAAAGTACTCTTGCTACTTTAGCTGACATTCTCACTATTACGGATCGTCGATGTTCCTTCCGGGCACAACTTAAATGATCCTCAATCACGTTCTCCAACTCGTGCCATTGCTCACCCAACTTACGAATACGATTACGCGTTGCTGTCAGGACCTTAAAAACATTATGTAATTCATCAGCGGCGCAAAGGGGCAGAAGTAGCGTAGTTTGTTCGCCCTCGGTTGCACGGCTAATGCGATCAACCCCCTAACAAATGCTCCGTGCCTCCCATAGATCTCAAGTGAGTAACCTTAGGAAAAATGTGAGTGTGGGTAAGGTGGTTGGGCTGTCTCGCCGGCTCCCTGCCTCAGATGACGTCTACAAATTAGTTAGGGGCTCCCAGTTGCATTCACTCAAGATTCACTCAAGCTTCACTTGGAAACGCTAGTTCAAAATGTGAGCCGAAAATTTCACAGCTTCAATATTTTCAACCTCAATTCTGCTTTCAGTCGCCTACCGGAGCGGCCAGCTGCCCAAAACATATAATAAGGATGCAGCGTCTGGCATTGCAGTCTTCATTGATATGCGCCACGCTCCAAACGACATCATTCAGCATTTGCAATGAGGGTTGGCCTAACACTGACATGCGGGGTGCCAGCCGATGTACAGGTCAGCGTATCTATCCTCCCAAACCGACCTGTTCACTGACGACTACCTAGAGCATAAGGGCAAGGTAGCTGACCTAGATAGCGTATCCAAAATTTGACCCCGCCACTGTAAATGGCACCCAGTCACTACACACCCCTCCACGCCGACCAGAGACTCGTTATCGAAGACTAAACGCAACAAAGAAGCATCGACTGATGTTACCACATTTTGGTAAAATCTCAAACACACCAATTTTTGGGTTGTTTTCGTACTTTACATATTTCTTTTCTTTCGTTACCAAATTTGCTACCACTTTTGACTGTTATCGCCTCGTTCCTTTACGTCGTTGTTTGCTATACTGTCCATCCACTTCCTTCCAGACGCATAGTATACACTACCTCTACCGCGCTATACCATCGCCAGCTAGCAGCTATATATTGAATACCAAGTTTATAACCCCAGCCTAGCCTTATCTCATTGGTCGTACAGGAAGTACATATGGCCCTAAGCCACAACGCGCTTACCGAATTACAAGGGTAACAAAATATGGACAGATTAAAGAGCATACCGTTTGGGGCACGTTGTCGTCTAATGCGAGCATCTTCTCAGCAGCACGTTCGGCCTCTTTTTTCAGAGTCTCGTACGAGGCCAAACGATCACGTGACTTCCGCAGTTCGAGGCCAAACGATCACGTGACTTCCGCAGTTCGATAATCGCACCGCTCAGCGATATGTCGCTGCTGCTTGTCGCCTCTAACGACGATGCGATACTGAAAATTCCATTCAATCGATAAGCATGTTTCCCATTGCATTATTCACTAAGTTGAATCGCTAATCAATCAGCAATGTGCAGCGGTACCTATTCAGCCCATCCTCGGCCGCTTTCATCTTATCCAACGCAGCGGCGGTGGCACGCCGTCGCTCTTTCATTTCGGCTTTTCTGAAAAAAAAATCGTCAAATATTCAGATATTCAGTGCGTGCGGGCATATATTTTATACATTATTTTGAGGATATTTACCTCGTCTCAGCTTTTTCCACGGTCTCACTGCTCATGTTTGCGTTGCGAGCCGTCTCCACTGCTCGCTCAGGCTCGTTGCACCTCTTTGTCGAGCGAGTCCACGTCGCCTACCGTACACCAGTCGCCTTCGAGTTCCCGATTCAGATCCTCTTCAGCTTTTGACGTTAATGTCGACGTCGGCTCGGTCTCCTCCAGGAAACAGAGGTCAGTATGCAAAAATCAAACGATTGATAAACTGAGGAATTACCTCCGACATAGTGCTCATTCGTTTTCGGACAATGTCCAATCCTTTTTTCAGGATCGCTTTTTTCAACGGATCTTTCTCGATAAAAGATAAATTGTTGTCCTGAAAATTTTGCTCGATTTTCAGTAGCTACAGTAATCCATTTTGCGGCGGACCCAATCACTCACCTGAATTTGGAGTTGTTGGTGTAATTTCAGCAACCGTTTAGTACGGTCCTCTCTAGTCAACTTTATCAGCTCGGACAAGACTCTGAATCGAAGCTTTGTTATATAATATTTTTGCATAATTTTCCAAATCTATTAGAGCTATAGGTCGGCTCGGATAAGCCGAACATGCATTTGAATTGAAATCACAGCAGGCTCATAAATTCTCAAGAGTGAGCCGATAAATCCCTCAAAAGCTATTCCTAAGCATTACGCAGAACAGTCCCAGCCTTTTTTCGCTGAGTATTTTCGGCGATACCCTAGATGAGGACTATTACGTCAGAAATGAAAGCAAACAAACTGCTATGAACCCTTGAAACAACTTGCGCCAATCATGTTTGCGGGCCTTGCGTAATTCTCATTAGTCGGCCTTCTCTCCACCGTATCACATCATAGCATGAGGAGGAGGTGACCAATGAAAAGCACTTCCTGCGTATACGTCAAGCATGGCATAACCCATACCGACACAATCACCCAATGTGCCTTTAAGTTCAGTTCGACCATAGCATAACCTACTTATCACAGCCTCTCAATCCACTGCTCGATTCCTTTGGCCACCAACGCCTCCTCATCAGTTTCGTCATGTCCGGTCAACACGTTCATTGCCTCGCTGATCTTTGTCACAATTCGGGCCCAACCCTGAAAAAGTAATTCGTGCTTGAAAAAATTAATGATTATCCTTTTCTAATTTAACATGCTATCGAAAAAGTCGTTTGTAAATTTCTATCCAGGCCTTCGACCAATATAACGTGATGTTCACTTAGATAGCTTTTGGATCGTAAGCGCGCGTGCCAAGGGCGCTGTCAAGATAGATGCCGTGCTCTCAGTGCGCAGAAGTTTGTTTCATTTTCCATGTTTCGGACGCTGTCCGATTGCCTTGACCGTTTCGCAACCGCTCGCAGCAATAAGCAGCGTTTCACGTATGTTGACATAAGTTTCCAATAATCCATCTGAATCAGAAATTCAAAACAATCAAAACCTGCCTTAGCGAATTTCTCGAAAGCGTCATTAGCTTTTTTCATCTGTGCCGCCGAGAGATCTGAACTGAGATGCATGTGTTCCAATTCCAATTGTAGACGATTCACTTTCGCCTCTTGATCTTTGATTTGTAGCAGCTTTTCCTGACAGACGCTGATCATCTTCCGCACCTACAGTACACATATGTGTTCACACTCACTCAATAACCAATCAATCAAGACAATTGATAATGTGATGTGAAACAAAACCTGATCGGGTTTCTTTGAAACGGTGAAGGTGGACGACCACGCCCGTAATGGCTCCATCTCTGCCGTCAATTTAGCCACATGGCGCAGGAAGCGTTCGACTATCTGAAATTTGTTCCAGATTTTGAATCATTACCTTGAAATCGAAATCGAATTTGGCTAAGGATTTCAGTCTTTGAGTATTTTTAGTTCGATTTTGTAGAGGCGTTCATGCCGTTAGGGGGATATTCAAGACAGGACATTGAAAACCGCTGGAGGCTGACACTAGGGCTATACCCAGAAGAGGGGAGAAGCGCCAGAGAGAACAAAGGTTACTCACAACCTCTCATAGAATCCCTTCCCCTCCCTAATAACGGGAGGATTATTGCTAGCCCCAAGTTCAGTACGTGACCCACTCACTTCGATGCCCCTCGAACAACATGAGCGCCCTGTACGGGTTTTTCGTATTACTAAACATTTTTCATATTTACACATTACGATACACCACGGGCATGTCTCACACCTAGAAGCGAATATGTATGTCAGCACCAAAATGCTAACTCGAACGTGAGGACGCAGTGCTGGAGACGGGAAGAAGTTTTGGGGTATCACCAAGATTGCGGAGTAAGGGACAAAACGTTGACTCTGGACCGGGCTCAAACCAGTGCCTACGCTTTTTGTGCATTCCACTTATCCTTTACACCACCCATAGCCAGTTTCAGTTCTCATCCATTAAACTCATGGATAGGGATCAGGTGTCGGAATGTAGTCCCTTTAGAGTGAGAAGAGGAGTCTCCAAACGCAGGAGGCGCGATCTGCGACTGTGCGACTCAAAAGTGCGAGGCAACGGCGCTAAGGCCTTGCCTTGTGTGCTGCCGTGCTGCCATCCTTATCAATCGCGGCATACGTGGTGTCTGCGCCCTCTCGCGTACGACGTACTCTCTCGCGTTTTCCCTCTCCTCGCAGCGCTGTGTCTCTCCGTCATACCACGGCCGGCCTCCTAAGGGAAATTTCAGTGTTTTCTATGGCGCTTTTTGCTTTTTCCCTCCTAATCGTCCCTTCTTGTCTAGTTTTCGAACAAATTAATCCTCAACTCGATCCCGACCCGTGCCTTCAAGAGTGCGCTTATTACCACTGTCGCAATTCCTTCTTCTGAATATTCGCCCAAATAGTTCTTGAACTTCGAAAAAAGCTTTACATTTTTTACCTCACGCGATAAAAAATATAGAAAATATAAAAAATATATAAATAGTTGAAATATCGAAAAATAGGAGTCTTTGATCTCTAGTAAAGTCAGATTTCAATTGACGAAGGTCAGAGGGCTATCAATACTTCCACTGACTTATCCTGCTGAAAGAAATGCAAAATCAAGAGCACAAATTTTTTAGTCCACTCTAAGAAACCACATTCACATTACGAAAGCTCTGCCATACATCTTGACAAGGAATTTCCTCATCAGGAGTATACACGTGATTCCTGATCGAGCAAAAAATCCTTACAAATTAGCGTTAAAATATTAGCAGCTATCGCAAGATACGGTGGCAATGCATTTGAAATCACGTAGAACATCTACCTGCTCTTGAGACGGCACTAGCCGTAAACCTTACGCGGGCTAAACACCCCAAGGTGCGTGAGCAGCTTCTCCCCAGGACTCCTGGCCTCCTATGCTTAGTCCTCGAGGATGTATATGATGTCCCTGCATCTTGCGATAGCGCCGAAAATAATTGCTGATTTCATGGTTGGACATCATCTACGCCCAGCCCATTTGAACGAACACAATCAGTGACCCATAAACCCGTGGTTTTTTGGACGCTCTCTATCGGTTCTTCGATTTAACTGCACTTTGTTCTCCGCTGCTCGGCATGTTGTTACAAACTTCGTGCAGCACACATGTTGAAATATCGATTTTTTTGAAACCGCCACCGTTTATAGACACACGGGGAAACGGCCCCCAAAAAATCGATATCGCGTGCTTTTTAATGTCGCTAAGTCTGCAATTACGGCAATCCCGGCGGCGGAAAACAAAGTATTTACAATCATTCATTCAAGCGGGCAAGTTCTCACGTACGTAAGTTCAGATGCTAACAATATTAATGAAACTCAACTGGCACCAAAGTGAAAAGCCTTCAAAAAATCAATATAAAAATTATTTTTTAAGTAAAAAAGGCAGAAAATTACGGAAGCTTAAAATCAATTGAAAACTGGTTCCAATGGAATAACTAACAAAAACATAGATTCATACAGTAAAATCGAGAAAATCTGATGTCGATACCTGGTTTTTAGCCTCCTCGCCATCAGTTTCGCTAGTTGTTTCACTCTCAGCCGCCAATGCTTCCAGTGTAGTCACTTTTAGTGAAGTCTGGAGAAAACAACAAAATATCTCACAACTAATATCTTCTAGGGAAATTGAAACATAATCGATTTCCATTAAAAATAATGAGTTTCGGGAAACTGGTGGGAATTTCCACAAGGAGGCTGGGCTGGCTGAACCGAACAGTTACAGAAAACAGCTGCTGCCTGCTCAGAAACGTGACCGATGCTACGTGTCGGGTCAAGCACAAAACAGTTGAAGGAGATGTATTATGAATCGCATTCAAACACTGGGATCAAAAAGATAGCGCTGTACCCATTGTTAGTGGCAGTGTATGAGTTAAATCAGTTGGCGGTCGGAAGTTAAGCTGAAGTTCCATCCAGTGCAGAAGTGAAAAGGATTTCCATCAAAAGAAACGGCTTGAACAGGCAAAATGGGGCCCTATTTTGTTCGTTGATTCAGGGCGTTGGACGAGTTTCAGGCGACCGATATGGTCTGCCCCTCTGCTGCCAAGGCTAGAGCGCAGACGTACAACGCTCACAGGCCGAAGCAGGACTTCTAAGCGGAAGTAGATAGGGCTCTCCTGGGTCGTTTCAAGCGCACCTTTACTCCGAAACACGAACCCGGGCGGTTATTATTATATTTTGTTGTTTATGCTTGAAATTCCATCATTAATATCTAAGTATCGGTCGAGTAGCATTATTCACTAACATATG
>MU882718.1:0-15412 GCA_036418205.1 Ostertagia ostertagi
GGTTGCTGGCCGAGCATGATCATTTTTTTTCCACCTTACCATCAATTAGTTCTACTGCGGCTCGAGCATTTTTCAGCTCCAAAATGCGCTTTTTCTCACTGATTGCCACACAACTCTAGGCCGATGTCAGACTTTGCGAATCGCGCGATTCGCTACTAGCGATTCGCTAGCGTCCGCGGTCGCGTTGCGGTACCAGCCAATTGAGATTCACTGGCCGCGACGCGACCGCAGACGCTAGCGAATCGCTCGATTCGCAAAGTCTGACATCGGCCTAACGGTTCTGTTCGAAACGGGACATGCTTCGGGACAACGTTGCGGGCAATACGGCCGTCTTTCGCCAAGTCCTACCTCCATATTATCACAGCAAAAATTTTCCTTGGGCGGAACTCGGCAGTAATTTTTACAATCAATCAAAAAAGTGTACTTAGACCTTTGATTACGTGCCTCTATATTACTTTTACTTCTAAATATTATCTAATCCCTAAGAATTATCTCAACCTCTCCAAAAGTATACTAGTGGTCCCTCCCTCCCCCAATACAGGTATGCCTGATTCCGATCTTCTCAGGAACTACTCTGGAATGCCCGTATACCAGAGTAGCGTTGATTATGAACTTAATGACGATGTTATTGCCCAAACGGAAGCAGACACACTTGATTATCAGCGAATGCGGTGGCCACGGAAAAAGTTGACGACTTCCTTGTTGCAATATTTTTTTCAAACCTCGTGTTATCCTTCACTAAAACAATTTCTACAGAAAGAATTCGAGTGAAACGGGTTCTGTAATTGTTCATGAGTCATGTTGCAATTGCGTGTTTGAAGATGTCATTACCTTTCCATAGATTGGTGGAACATTCACCTCACTACTTCCTCTTTTAAATCAGTTATAGATGTTGCCTTCTTTTTCTACCAAAAATCTAAGCTTTACCTGTAGTGCAGTTAATGGCCCTGTTTGGGTAGGTCTGGCAACCCTTTCTTTTGTATAGGAGTGTTCAGATCCTCAGCAGACCACAAACGTAAACCGCAGGGTGGTCCCATGATCCCATGTTTACCAAGAGTAAAACATATGGATACGGTAAGAGCAACTTCCACTGTAACTGCCCACGCATTTGATCTTTCTATGAACTACTCGTGGGCTGAAACTGAGGGTCATCCAGGTTTTGTTGATTTATGGGCGCACTCTGCCATCTGCATAAAAGACCTCTCTTGCGAAAATGGTGTTTCCAGCGCAGACAAGGAGTTTCCCTGGTGGCAGGCTCAACTAATGCGCTGGCCGTTCTCTGTATCAATCATAATTGAGGTTGATTACTGTAAATACCATATCGCATATCATATATCATACTTGTATCTGATTGTAGGACCTATCAACTTTCTCCAAAATATCTTCGACGGGGGATGCATAAATTACGAATTTTGTAATTTTTTCACTGCAATTCTAAAATGAGCAAGGTTGTGCAAATAACGCCCTTCTTCTAGTTTTAGAAAGGCGGTCTTCCATTATCTCCACCGTCCTAATAAATGATGCATTGTTCTGTTTCTACAGTTCGTTATGTCCTGCTTTACTTTGCTTGGTTTTGCCTTGCCTTGTTTTGTTTTTGAGTTTTTTTTAATATTTCCTGATCTATTGTACATGCGTCCTGCATGTAATATATGAAATGAAAATGAAATTAGAAATTTTTCTCTTCCAGTACCTTCCAGAAATGCTAATTCCTCGATAATACAGCCTGGGTGTTTGGAAACTAGGCCAACGGACTATTGATCTATCTGGTGATAAGTATCCATTCCTCTTGTACTATTGGTCTTCCAGCGAAGTCTTCCGCTAGCATCTGTCGAAATCAAGAGCTGGATAAAATGAGTGTGACGCTGCACTTTTAGAAAGCTTGAAAAGAATCCTTTCTCTTAACTACAATTTCCCGGAAGCAGTTGAAGTACACCACCAGCGTAGGGGATAATTGCCCATTCAAGCCTTGGCTATCACCGTCACACATGTACCACAACAACTTTCCAAGACTTGGAAGAATTTTTGAGTTCCTAAGCCTTACGTATGAGTTGTTACTGTGCACTCAAGGATATGTAGTCCTAGCATTTGTGTAAAACTCCACCTTCGAACGAGTGCCATCGGTCCCGAACAGTCTCCTAATTGTCTTCAAATTGTTGTGCTGGATATGTGGCTCATAGGTGGGTAAAGGGTTAACACCCCTCTTCTACAAAACGTGATCCGCTGGATGATTTTTGATGCGTCTCCGTTTTGTAAAACATGAATAATCCGATATCTATTTACTTATGTCCGATTTGAACTAGTTTGGTTAACTCAGAGTCAATAGTCGAGGCGTTTATCGTTGCTGGTTTCTTTTTTCTGGATTTGAATTATGGAACCATTATTTTCTCGACCAGTTCCTTTTTTGTATCAAAACCCGTGCTCTATCATGTCAGAATAGAACAATTTTTGAAAACCCAAATGTGGAAGGTACTCTCTCTGAAAATGTGTTGTTGGCAGGACTCCAAGTCATCCTTACGCAAAAGCGCCCAGTTGCTTCACTTCAGCCCTCTCTCATCATTAGGGGGCGCCCTTATGAAAACAGTGCTCTAGTAAAAACATCCAAAAAGGCGATTGATCTTGAAACTTTAGCCAAATAAAGTGATTGTCAATTTTGGAGAGGAAAGGAGAACATACCAGAGATTCGTTTGTGTATGTTTCATGTGCCATACGAGGTTTTGAGGTGGCGCTCATCAGATTGGCCTAACGGTTCGACAAAATCGTCGTCCTCAGAAGCCGCAATGTGGTTCAAGGTAATGGACGCTTCTTAAGGCACACAAGAAGAGAAGAGGTTGGAGAATACTAGAACTATTTATTATTTATTTATTGCACGCTTAGGTGCGCTACATAAGTTCACATCTTAACATCAGTAAAACTAGGAACACAGAACAATAACTAAGTGAACCAGCTAGGCAGCAATCGAGATAAAGAGGTGATTCTCCAGGACGAAATTCCGAAAAGCAGGGATGTTTACAGATGTAATTTGGAAGGTTACTGTAGGACCAATTTGAGTTGTACTCGAGCAGAAATGTGTTCAGTAAGTCAGTCAGTGTTTAGAAATCAACGGGCGGATAGCGCTAGGGATAACGCCACTCCTAAACGGGCACGAGGCATACGCATGGAATCAGAAACTGAATTTTCGGATGTTAGGCGTAATAACTTCGTGATGATTCCACACACTGATCTAGCAAAGCAATCTGAATACCGTATCTGAAACGCGAGTTCGATCAAACGGATAGCAATAATAGACGAAAAAAAGATAATATCAGCAAAATGTAGAATGAAGAGAAAGGCGTGTAGTTCGTGAGAGTCTGTTCTTACGCGTTAGCCTCTACTAAAATGGATCTCGACTCGCTCCCTCAGGATGCCCTTCAGAATATCTGAGCCACGCCTAGTATGCCCGGCGCTTGACTGTAGGCTTCCCTTGACCAGCCTGATTAAATCAAGTTATGCTTGGATTCAAAAAAGCCATTTGGACTACAGAAGCCGCCCGCGCGTGGGATGAGCGAAGGAATCACAGTAAGTTGTACATTTTATTAGTTTGAAGCCCCATTGATACAAGTTTGCCCAAAAGACCATGTTTTCGTCCTCGCAGGGGCAATTTCAGCAACTACATAAAACCGTTTGTCATGGACTCGTTGTACCAATGTCGTCAGCAGTCGTTATGGGCTCCCATACCTAACCTGTTACGGGATAATCGCTTATGGAAAGTAATCCTCGTTGGCCACCCCGTCGCACGGTCAGCACAAAGTTCGGCCTGATCTCACAGTTTCTATCCGGTAACAACAGCCAGATCACCAGCATTGCGACCTTGAGAGATTATGGGTATCAATCACTCACAATTCCTGCAATTCATCATTTTTTTCATTGCCTTCCTCTGTCATTTTTTTGAAGATTCCCTTGTAGTACCGGTTTTCGTACTGGCTATTGTTTTCTGGTTAGAGGTTGCTATGCTAATGAACAAACGATAGGGCAACGGGCCAACCGAGCAATTTCACAAATTTACTTATGGTTAGTACTCAGGATGTCAATATAAGTGTGTGATGAGTACATAAATGAGTATAATTATTTAATACCGAGAAAGTAGGTATAAGTATGCGGTAAGTACACAACCTGAGTATAAACTATAAGAGTTCTTCGATAGAATGACCTTCATTCACTCTAATTTACCAACATCCGTTCCGGCTTTGCCCGCATGTGGGACTTTCTCACTACATATTAACGCATGAAAAGGATGTGAACACCATTCATTAGCAAGCATTTGTGGCTACACAGGAAATCATCGACTGAACCAGTACTAGGTTAGTGCACTAGTCATGTCCTGGTTCATGGCTACAGGGTTTTTCCTATTACACCATGGAAATAAACAGATTCTGACGCTCGGTATATATAAATTAATGGCTCTCCTTCGGCTTGCGACTAGCGCACTCCGCTTTCATTCGGAATTGTAGCAGTTTTGAGAGGTTTTTGACAAAACATGCCTGAGGTTTTCCTGACAGATCAGGTCACCGTTGCTGCACACACCAAATCATTTTATTAGTGTTTGACGTTTTCCGTTAGCGCGGTCCCAAGAGGACGTAGGCTGCAGAGCATTTTCCTGCTGGTCTGAACATGGAACCTATGTGCAATTTCTCTGCCCTCAGGCTCGAGGTCAACAGGCCAGAAGATGGATCTGAAAAAGTCGGTAGGGACCGCTCCTAGCAGTATTGTCGATTTTTGAGCAATTGTGCTGGGTCCATGCTCTCTGGACTCATTCGGGGGTCACTAACCAATTGCACAATTAAATGTATTCTGTTATACAACATTTTAGCGCTCCGAAAGATTACAAGTGCTGATAGTCATTGAGGAGCTGCGAAAGATTCTGTATCCTAGTTAAGGTCGTCATTAGCCAATCGCCGATATCATCAAATTTCTGAGAACTCACAGATCTCGAACATCGAGAAATCTAGCAAGAGTTGGCCCGACGTAAAGTCTTTTCATCTTTCCATTAAAGCGCGTTGGATCGGCTCCAATGGCATTTATGCAAACAATTTACTCGGAATCACTCGGAATCTTTACTTTATTTTTCATCTAAGCAGCGTCACAGGGCGACCGTATCCCGACTGGTGCTTGAATTGTTCAGTTTCCTGTCAAAACCTCGGGCCGCGTTTCTTAAACTGTTCTATGCTAAACTGAGTTCGAGCATAGGAGCGAGGCTGTCCCACAGCGCATTACGTTGTACGTGCATCGTGAGGTTAACACAGCGACTAGTTCGGTGGCTCAGAAAGGAGGGACGATCAGTTGAGAAAGGTTACCTCTAATGCTGGGTTTCGCGCCCGAAATGCTTTGGGTTTTTCTTCTGCAAAATCATGTTTTGAGAAGATTCTCTAGGAGTTTCATAGGTACAGTATCACCAAGGAGAAAATATCAGCCCTTTGCGAACGGACCAGACCACTACTTACCGCTGCATTTGGTCTCTGAAGTCCTCATGGCTCGGGCCCGACTCGAAATAGGTCACTGGTGCTTATGTGTACTCCCTCTAATGTGCACCATCAGATAGCCATGAGCGAAACGTTTGCCCAATTCAAGCACGACTCTATCTTACAGTCTACCATGCTCTCTCTATTGCAGTTTAACTGCAGCAATGCGAGGGTAAGCAAATGCTATCCAGAGCCCTCCCCTATGAAAAGTCACCAAGAACTTCGCTTAGGAATACCTAGGAGTCCCATGGTCGCTGCAAGAGGCACCACGCCTGTAATTAGGCCCAGTATGAGCTGTGAGTCAACGTCGTACAACCGAGTGAAAGGCGCTTGAGCCAGCATGTTTACAATTTTGCTAGAAAATAGTTTTCCAGTTTTGTGCGTGAGTGAGTCACCTTCTTGCACTTCTTCGTATTCATACAGTCCTCCTCCCCATTTGGCCATCACTACTAGTTGTTCTTTGGCATGCCCGTGCCAGCGAACAGTGGCAATCGCAACTTGGCGAGACTGGTTCCGTTGGCCGAAAGTTCTTCACTGACCTTGGCCGTTTGGCTTCTTCGCGTTCGATCTCTCTGTAAATGTTATGAATAATCTCCATTCCACATTTGTAATGGTTTTGTAAACTTTGAATATTGGTTTTGGACTTTTGCTTATTTCCCAATGCATTCATTCCCTAACTCTCGAGTTCTCCACGTTCACATTCAACATTTATACTACTGCAGTGCTATTTCCAGGGACATGGGCTCAGATAACGGGACAAACGTGGTTCGAGGATGTCAAATTAGCGTTATGACACATGGAGGTGAGCTTTCATAAACCTACTTTTGTTATGCTATAGAAGAACGCTCTGGTGGTGCTTGTTCTAAAGGGCCCCTGTATCCGGATCGCTTGAACTTTTATAGTAAAATAAATGAAGGATGAAGCATTGCGTTAATCAATCCCTTCTGGGGAATGCGGCACGAAATGCGGCGATGAGTTATGGGGGGCCAGCCGATGTACAAGTCAGTGTTTTTTATCCTCCCAGACAAGTCTGGTACCAATTAACCGACCCCGGAGGGATGGAAGGCTTGGTTGGCCCGGGCGACTCACGACCCAGGATTTGATCCCCGGGTCGCTCGCGTGGTAAGCGTGCCACTTGACAACTACACCACTTCCGCCCTAACTTTTATAGTACGGTCGTGAAACAAGACCAGGTCCATAAGTGTGAGATGGAAGGCTATAGGCTGGCTATTCAGCATTCACTTCATGAAGATCTATTTCATGAGGCTGGTGGCAGGGATATTTCCACGGATAAGATATATTTCATCCAATTGTTCCAAAAGAGGATTTGTGAGTATGTTAGACTTACATACATGGTAATGAAGTCAACACTGGGGTGTTCGAATTACTAACAGGGCCGAAATTTTAAAACAGAAATATATGACTTGTAGTAGAAAAATGGTTGTTATGCAGGTACAGGAAACAATAGTAGGAAACAATGGGCATTTAGAACCTCTGAAATTAGGTGTAGAGTGTGTAGCGAATCGCACCAGCTAAAGCCAAGTATATAGGTTTTCTCTTTCGGTTTTGCTTGTCTAAAGGGGGGGGGGCATAGTGTACAGCAAAAGCCGCATTTTGAACTACTACACATTATAAACCTTAAAAAGTGTAACATCCAATTAGTGATCAGCTGAGAGCAGTACAAAGAGGTAGAAACTCTAAGGTGCATAAGCGGTATTCATTCTCCTCCCAGTTCTTCATTCCTCCTGAGCTTATCGTTAATCCTGACGGCTCAAAAATGAATATTGCTTGGTCTATTCTATAATAGTGCTTAGTTACGGGGTTCGACAGTCCGTGCCGCGAGAAAAAAAATCTAAATTTTTCCAGAAGAGAAACTCCCAGGGCGCGTGAACGTTGTTCTCTTTTCCTTATTCTACCCCGGAGCATTCTTACCTGCAAAAAAGTGGAATTTCTATAGGCGCCCAAACTCGCACACCACACAACCCTCTGTTTATTGAAAATGACTCTATATTCTTTAACCCTTTATATTCTTTGACACATAATCCGGTGCAAAATACAAAAAACTGAAAGAAAATTTATGATTATGAAAATAAATATAGTTACTAGGTATTTATAACATCAAAGGTCTCTTCGAACAGAAATGAGGTCGCCACAGCTCACATTAACCGTTGCAGCATGCCCTTCCCCCTCTTCGGTACATGGACACCCTTTTCCTATGGAGAAAAGATTACTGTAAATATGTAGCTCGAGCTCAACAGTGGCGAATGTAAGTGAAAGAAACAGACATTTATGTTCGGTGAATAAAATGATAATATCCTTCAAACGTTGAAGAACTTGTGATGAAAGATCCTTCCTTCAGCTATCGTCGTTGGTTTCAGGAGGTGGCAACGTGGCTGCAGCTAATCATCGACGAGCCGACGAGGGGTGAGTTGTTTTAAGTATCTTCTTGTTAATAAAGCCAATTAGCTTTCTACGCCTCAAAGACAAGGGACGTAGGGGCACGCTGTGGTGGAACAAGCAGAGAAATCCATCAAGGAACTGCAAAACGGGGCTCCTTTTTTTCATCGTTTGATTTTCGCTCATGAAGGGCTAACGGCTCAGACTACGAACGTATGAACGACTCAACGAAACGGGTTTTGTGGCGCCATGCCGAACCAGGATCCAGTCGAGTTGCTGCAGTTGTGTAGCTGGCAACACAGCTCGTCCAAATCATTAACTAAATTAGTGGGCGGAACGCTATTTGGGGCAGGGATGTAACTTTTCAGGCAAAAAGCGCATCGTCATCCGTCGTGAAAAACCTTTCCGATCTCATTCGCGTAATGTGGTCCACAATATTTCGATTATTTCGTAGCGGACATGTTGCCGGCGTTCAACTTGCTCGTCCACATCTTAGAGAGGTCAAATCCCGATCTATTCCGAAGTACATGCGAACAACGAAACCCTTTGGCGTTATCTGCTGGGGCCGTATGCCTGAATCGTTAGAGGAGGGGTATTTTTGAACAACTTCTAATGTCGACGCGGACTACTGACACTCCGGTCCGGTCTAAAGTGAGGAGAGTGTGACTAACTGGTGCTGCAGTTTAGGTCAGCAGCTCTGCCAAAAGGGCTGGTTTGCTCATACTAGGACTAACCTTGGAGAGGGGACGGACCTGTCGGACCTTTACGGCTTAGTTCTGAGGTAAGCATTAAATTGAGGCGGTTTCAAGGAGCGAGTTAAATAGTACGTCGACCGTCGGATACCCCATCTCCTACCCAACATTCAGCATACGGCTCAGCAATAATACGCAGTTAAGGGGCTGTTTGACTTACTCGTTACTCCCATCCATGCAACCAAACACTCCTTTATACCTTCAGGCGTCGTCTATACTCCAGCAGGACTCTGTGAAAAAAAGCTCTATTTTTGTGATACCCAATGTCTCCATTTGTGGCAACAGCACGAGAATTGACGCCGCTACTGCTCCGAACAACTAGAATGCGGGCGTTCAAATGTTTCCGCTCAACGACGAATTAATCCTTCTGTCGCTGTTCGAGCACTTACCAGACGAGGTATGTTCAAATTCCTATGAAGCCGAATTGAGACAGGTAAATATTCGATAGAGCTTGAAACGCCTGAATACATAATATGGGAATACTAAGAACTGCCCAACATAAACCTGTTCAAGGAAGTTGTGAGCAGTGCAGAATTTGGCCTTTAAAGAAGCTGCATTGGACCATGCTGGCATACCCACGCGATTTTCAGGAATCAGCCGTGCGAGTAGTGCGTAGTGCCTCTGCGCTCTTCATCCGGAAGATCATTTATGCTTCTTCTTCCTGGCTGGAGATGCTGAGTTTCGACGGAGCACTACCACTACTCCAAGGCGACTTTGAAAAGCCCGGAGGCTAGTGTAATGCTTCACTTCCAGGCAACTTTGACTGCTCACAACTTCCTTGGCAGGTTCATTTTGCAGTTTTAGTTTCCATATTTGTAATCAGCGTTTGAAGCTCTATCGATATATCTGGGTCTCATCTCAAAGTTCCATGGGAAGTTGAATGCCTTTCCTGGTTAGTGTTTTTTGTTTTGCAAATGTGTTCATTTCAACAAGAATCGAAACAATTCAACCCTTTAAGCTCTTCCCACGGTAAGGCTTCACACGGAAGGGTGAAACATCTCATTAGTAGACATTCCGATAACGTAACAGTTTCGTCGGAGGCCGGGCTGATAAGATGCAGAAATTTATGATTCGAAAGCTTCTCCGTACCAACGTGGCAAACTACCACGTTTTGCCGACAAATTATTCTCCATCATAGATTCCTGTCTCACCTTTTTTAACGTTGACTACGAATACGCTATTCTCGCTAGTTTGTTCTATCTTAAATTGTCATCTCAATTATCGATATAGCACGAAATTCAAAAAAGTGTTGCGTTCCTGTCACCGTTCACTGAACGGAAGGCTAATACGTAGCGTGCCCAGGAGTCTCAAAAACGCGGAGCTCTTTTTGCTTACCATGGTGACACCTTGTTTCATTGTCATGTAATGATCATCGTTGCCAGAAAAAGGGTAAGCGACCCCTTTGACGAGCATGTCAGAGCAACGTTCATTGTAGTCAACTAGGTAGTCAGCCAAAGTGGGAGCCAGCGGAGCAGGTAGGCCTGTAGCGGGCGGTTGCAACTTAGCCCATTAGAGTCGGATTCCACGATAAGAACGAAGGTCAAAGAATGGGAAACTCACCTAGTGGAGAGACAGGCGGACCCCCTAAGGGTGCGGACCAACACGCAATTCGCATCGAAGGATATGCCCCCGGCGATCTGGCATGGCCTTCCCTTTGGCGCAGTTGGCCCGGAACGCCCACCGACATAGCAGAGAGCGTTAGCACTTGAAGAGGGCACAATGAGAGACGCATCAATGCAAAATAAATGGGCAAGGGAGGAGTCCCATCTCTTGGAGGTGTTTCACATGGTTTCTTCATCATCCCTACTTCACTGACCACTTCTACCCTTATTTCCAATGAGGTAACCTTCTCATCGCGAAATTCGCCTTCAGGGTCGGTAACCGTGAAAAACAATTAGCTTCGAGGACTAAGGACAACTAACTCGACATTGGATAAGGTTGTAAACGGTGAAACTCCCGGTTCGGGGGAGGCAACTCCCAATTGCTATCTTATCGTAGTACTGGAGAGCCAGTTTCATAATAAGACAACGACTCATTTCGAGCGTACTTTTGATGATAAGGACCTGGATTCCACACTACCTGCCCACATCCCATCCACTTTTCTGCACAGGTGATCCACCCTGGAGCTCCTGCACCCTTAGCCCTTTGCGGAGGTGTCCTTTCTCCTGGTCCAGGACCGTTCCCTTGGGTCATGGCAGGCGGAAATGTGAAAACGTTTCAGGGTTTCTCACCCATTACACCAATATTTATCAGAAGTCTACTTTAAATGAGTCGATTACGTGTCGTGAGCCCTCTAATCCTTATCTTGAGTATTGGAGAAAAAATGGAGTGGCCCCCCCCCCCCGAACTGGAGTTTCACCGTTGTCGGCTTTTAACTGACAAAATAGACTTGTTTCAGAGCAGCGAGAGAAAAGGGCAGGGAGCACTGGAATAATCGAGGAAAAAAGAGGGGGACCATGCGCAGTGCCCATCTCTCCAATTCAGTGGTGAGGGGGTGGGTCCGAAGTTGTATGCGTTAAAACTCATAAATCTGTAAAGCGGACGGCTTGATTTCATACCGTTGAAAACATTCCATTAGACTTTCGAACTTCAGCCGCATCAGTTTTTTTCGCTTGATAACCTACGCTGGGAGGGCCACCTATCGCAAAATGAGTAGGACATTGGTCCAAAGCATTGAGCGGTACTGAAAGACAGAATTTCAAACGAATTAACAGCTCGTTTAGAACGAAGTTTTTATTTAGTGGATTAAAGGACTCATCTTTCCCTAAAAAGGAGACAAGTTCAGTTTCCTAGGAGCAGCGACGTCCCCCCCAGCGGATCGAAAATGACTACTCAAATCTGAGAAATTTTTAACGTACTGTTCCGAAGAAAATTTCTGCGAGAAGGAAAGCAGTGAAACTCAATTGCAACGATCAAGGGGTCGATGAATTAACAAAACTGCAGGTACTGAAAATGCAACAAATGCCATGAAAGATAAGGCGTTAATGATCAATTTTATCAACACGGGTGCGAGTGTATGGGCATAAAGCCCTGCTGTCGGACCGGAATCGCACAGTTCTCTTCTCAACCACTGGCCATAATTTTCACGTTGGAATCAGCTTTTATTACTCGGGATGGAGCCGTGAAGCCTGAAAACATGACTACCTATCACAGCTTTTGACTTGTTTTGCACCTGAGATATGAAGACACATAGTATCGTGTCAGTTGACGATCGGCCCATACCTAGTTTGCGATGCGTCATCATTCGTTCTTCCTATTTTGGGTCGCATCATGACCTTAATTTCGCAATGTTGTTTTTGGCCTTAATACAATGATAACGACTTGCCTGACCCAGCCGTTGTACAAGCTATTGATCATATTCTCTCAGAAAAAAGCTTGAGGACCAACTACCGACTCTGGAGGATGGTCCGGATAAGTTCCATGAGGAGGCGTCGGAGTATAGTCCCCCGACCTTGCGGGACAAACGCCGCTACTTTGGGATAACAGAACTTCCGAGTAATTTTGGGCTAAGTCCGTGGGGATAAGCTTTAGACAAGCTGCCAATTTCTACGTAATTTTCAAGGGTAATTCCAATCTAGTCGTAATGGGGTTGTAAACTGATTTGATGCTACCACAGCTACATTCAAGTGTTTTGTTTTTCATTTCCTGATAGGAAAATAGGTTTGAATTATGCTACGTTCAATATTGTAACATTGGACGTGATTGTTAATTCAGGAAGCGTTTCGTTGCTTGCTGCCTGTTGAATTCTGAGTGAATTCCGTTTGTTCTCGCGGGCCATGCCCATGCAACCAACACCCTTTGTCCACATGCCGCACGATATGTTTGCCCTGAAATACGCAACACAATAGCTCCGGCAGGGTGGTCAACATAGCCAGGTGACACTCGCCATCTTCTCAGTCTAGACGGGCTTCTTCTCTACCAGCGCCTTCTGTATATTGCCCATAAGTTGACATCAGTTATTCAGAATCCGCTGGAGTCTGTTCGGTAACTAAATTGGCTTTAAATTTGTCTTCAATCACCCTTGACTGTGAAGAAATGCATCTCAAAATAGGCTAATGAAGGCCCTGGCCCTGAACCTGAACATTACTCAGAAAAATGGGGAACTATCATCTCGCGTTCGTGCGACGCCAATAATTCCTGTTTTTGTCGTCACTTCGGTATCCAGTCTGGTTAGGGTCGAACACAGCGGTGCGGGATGAGCATTTTAACAAGACTTTTTCCTTCTTTTCCCATTATCCTGTCTTAAATCCTGTTCTATCATGGCAGGAGGGCGTGTAGGGGGGGGGGAGAGGGTCACGTACTGGTTTCAAAATCCGATCAGTGGGCAGAAACGACTCTGTTTCGGATTGAGATTGATACTGCATCCTAGATTCAATTTAGACCTTGCGGTGGAGTTGCAGGAGCCATTTTCGGGCTCTAGTGCTAGGTTGGCCCGAAAGTGGATGTGACGCGGTTACACACGAGTGGGGTAAGGGGATCAAGTCTGGATCGTGAGTCGCCAGGCCACCAAGTTCTCCTCCGGGGTCGGTTAATTGGTACCAGACTTGTCTGGGAGGATAAAAAACACTGACTTGTACATCGGCTGGCCCCCGCAAGTCATTGTATAGGCCACATCGCATTCAAACGCCACTGCGAATGTACAAATGGAAGTAGAATGCGTGCCGCATCCCAAAAGGGATTGATCAACGGCAAATGCTTTATCCTTTTTGCAAGCGTAGAGATGTTCTATTTGATCCGACTTCAAAGCTCAAATGTGATGTATGTAGATCGGCACTCATGCGAGGGGTGGCGAGAAATATGGCTAACCTTCGTTCCTTCAGGGGGGGGGGGGGGGGGGGACCCAGCTTTGGTTTCGATGTGACACCCTTGCATTACCGTTATTTTCCACAACGAACGCATCACTTAAGAATAGATTCTTTTGCGAGGGAGCATGACCCACTGTTCATTCCTCTCTGAGCTGTTCGGAATCAGCGTTTCAAATTCTTATTGATTATTTCTTTCACAGCTCGAAGAACAACGATTCTAATTTCACTGATTATTTCAATTATAAACTTCAAGAAGGCCTTGAAAGCTAAGTTCCAAGATTTTCGTGCACATTTATGTTAAAATGGTGCTTTAGGCTCAGTGTTTGATTTTTTAGCGATGCTGAACTGCGCGTTGTTCGGAATGATGTTAAAAGGGTTGTTAATCAGCCGATCGCGAATCCAGGACTGATACCTAGCTTCTGAATGAATTTTATAACCCAATCGGATTCTATAGGGCTCATTTTATTTTAAGCCTTTCTGGGGGACCAATTCGAGGGATACAGGACCACGATTAGAGTCAGTAGAAGTCCCCATTGACAATCATTCTGCTTCAGTTGACCAACTTAACCATTTATTTTACATTGTTCGAACTTGAGTACTTTGTGCCTGACTTTTTTCCTCAATCCTCCGAAAAAATCCTAGTAATAATTAGTGGACTTGGGGACAAGCGTTGATGGGGAGAGGTGCGTTTCTCCTCTTGGGTAAGGTCACGACAGGTCGCGATATTGAAGTAAGAGTAAGTTGGGTTAGATGATTTAAGGCTTTTTGATTATATTGGCTTATGCTAAGCTATGGATTGGGCAAAGTTATCGTTGGTCGAAGGGTTGCTCGAGCGGTTTAATGACGATGTCTTTTTTAGTGACTGCCCTAAACGCTACGTACCCGCATTGATGTAGCCCCCCTTCGCGGACAAAGACGCAAGGAGCTCGCTCGACCCGCAATCCACTCCTTCGTCCGCAAGCCCCGCCTTCCGCTGTCGGTTGCCACGTGGCGCTGCTTGAAAAGCGCGGGCGCATTGCGGCAGCGGTTGCCATTGCGGTTCAATGTCATTGGCACTGGAGCAACTGGAGCTAGGTTCGTGAAACTCGTCCAACACGCCCCTTCTCTATCCCAAGGTGGAATGCGGCTGAAATAGAGGAGGTCCTTATTCGGGCGTAATCGGGGTTTCTCTTGCTTTCTTCTCTTTTCCAGACCACTTCCCACCTCCCACGTCTAGCTTTATTAGTGAACGCTCTTCCACACCTATTCTTATCCCGAAGCTTGCCTGCTTGCCTTTAAGGCCTACCCCATTCCCTTTCCAGCTTTTCTAATTCAAAACAACTGGGAAAATTGGAAAAAATTGGGTCGTTAGTGGTTCACGGGCTTAATTTTTCTTGAAAGGCAACTTTCTAGTCATTCTTTCAGTCCAGTCATTTGTAACTGCAAAATATGCATTCGTCATCCATTTTTCTATTCAGGGATTCTTTAGTATGTGCTTCTATTTCTGTTGTGTGTGTACGAATGTTCCTTGTTTCCTGCCGGCTCTCATAATCGAATTCACATTCCCATATATTCAATGCACTCCGTATTCCACCAGTCAAGCAACACTGTACAATTCACAGGCGGGACGGATTATTCAAATTCAAATGGGTGGTTTCCCTTTCAGCAAATGGTCAACGCCGCAGTAACCATTCAGCACTACAATATTTTTGATGTTTTCAACTCGAAATGAACAGGTTCCAGTCGTGCAATAGGAAAACTTCATTAGAGAACCTGTCTTTTGAAGGTGTTTCCTGCTCTGGTAAAAATGCTTACTGTATAAACCGCACGTTGTCTTCACAGATCTCCTTGCCGTTGCGCTTGAGCTTTCCAGCCTTTGCCGCTTCTCTGATATATTTAAAGAAATTCTACTATACGGTAGTTTAGTACTGAACTTTCGACCAAGATTGGTAGTATTATAGATATTATTGTAGGTTGAAATAGT
>MU882719.1:0-17460 GCA_036418205.1 Ostertagia ostertagi
TTTCAGAAGCAATTAATAACGAACTCGGGCGGCATCGCTCCTCACTAATTGTGAACGGTGATTCAGAAAAGAACTGCCTAAAATTTGGAATGAAATATGCGTTGAACACCTCCGCTGCACCATTGACTGGGTGAAGAAACAATTGAGGCCTGTATCATAATTGCTGGCAGCTACTCCAAATCTTTTTTACAGTTATAAAATGTCATTGTTTGTTGTTTTATAAAATCAATAACTTTCAAATTTTTGTGGACAACAAATCAAGTTTGAACGTGTTTTATGGGGCACGTAATTTTTCGCCACCCTGTAATTACCTCGCAACCCATATGTCCGTCCCACGCACACAACAGGGGCCGTTTGGACCGCCAGTGGAGAGGAATTTTTGTTTATGAAGAATGATAGTAGCACTGGAGTATTTATGACAGGCGTTCTAGCCGGGCGGTTCACAGCCTTTCAAATACTATAGAGGAAATCTCTGTTATTTGCAGGCCGAAAGGTGTAGGACAGCTGTACAACCCACGCCAACGCCGGTATGGTTTATGGAGGTTTTTCACTTTTTTCATTTTGATAAACCGAGCTTTTTTGCGTTGCGCTGTTGCTAGCATTGTTAGCTCGCTTTTATTCATGAGTGGTGTCCTGTTTTCACACATACATTCAACTCTTCTACAATTTTATAAACACGTGGGAGCCTATATGACTGTCCCACGAATACATCTGAAGGCCGTCTGGAGCACTAATGGAGGGAGTTTTTTAATATCAAGTGACGAAAATGCTCCTTAGTTGATCTGTTGCCTGCATTTACTGCTTGTTTGTAAAGAATGATGGTAGCACTGGAGTATTTGTGGCAGACTTTCCAGCTGTACGGTTTGATGGCAACTCAAAAGTTGCTAGTTCCGCACCAGGTTTGTACAGCTTCAAACAGGCTTTTAGCAGTTGTTCAATTATCTGATGATGTGGTCATTTGCTTTTGTCGTGTTTACCCGTACTTCAAGAGGAGATCTTGGAGGAAGAGCTTGTGCCCACTGGCACCTCCGCGTGTGCCCCACTCGACGCCTTTTTCTGTCTCATTAGTTTTTTGTATTTAGTGACTACTTGTCGAATCATTCAAACAACTTCTGCTTATCGATAATTTGCTTGATGTTGCTACATGTTGTCATTCACCCAGTTCGCGTGGATTTCCTAGTCCGCTTTTGAATTGTGATATTCCGGAAGGGAACTCGCGGTTTTCAGAAACTCTAG
This sequence comes from Ostertagia ostertagi, assembly GCA_036418205.1. NCBI lineage: Eukaryota > Metazoa > Nematoda > Chromadorea > Rhabditida > Trichostrongylidae > Ostertagia > Ostertagia ostertagi. Next base: position 1,237 of record MU882719.1, read on the forward strand.
GGCTCACTACAAGCTGGCGCAATTGCTTCTAGAAGCTCCTGGAGCGGACAAGATACATATTCTTTGGACCTTATAGCATAGCTTGTTTGAAGCACCATAATGCCCCGCCCGAGACACGGATGAGGAGTCGTTTTTCTCATCGAATGTGATATTTTGGCGCTATAATATGTTTTGCTGAAGATCTTGGGTAATTTTTCAAGGGCAAGGATCGTGATCGTATGGTTCGTTAGTTCGGTCGAAAATCAAACCAAGGTGAGGTCAATGTTGGCTACCGTTTATACATTGGCAGCGCACGCAGCGGTAGAGTTAGAGCATTGGCTTCCTTGCCGTGCACTTTCAGGCGCACAGTACCACCGCCACTATGCATAGGGTTCCCGTCTCCTCACTCTACTCAAAGAGAAATACAAGGATTTACTGACCAGTGCCTTCAAGTAGACGGTGGCTTCAAAAGGGACGGCTTCATTGATACTCAGAAACGAGCATGGACGGCCATATTTCTTGGTATTCGTGGCTAAACAATACGCCGGAATGACACAAACAAATTTCTCGTCAGAATTCGAAGAGAATTGGACATAACCAATGATTAAGCTTAGTATTTGTTGGGATGTGCAAAAAAGATAAAAGTAAATGCTCTTGTGGCAGCTTTTCCACACTTCCCCAGTTCAGAATGTGGCAGTACATAAGGAAGCGTTGTTGTTACTTGTCCTCTTTCTAGGCTGAGGTGTCTACGGCTGTTGGTCAACCCACACCACAAACAACAGAGGTGATATTTTTATGATCCTACCAAAATTCCACATTCTACCTTGTGTATAAGGCACAGTCAGAAGTGATCCACAAAACTGCGGTTTCTGTGTTCCAGTGTGTAACTGCAAAGGAAGAAGGACCACCTGGTGTGACAACGGCGAGAACGACGTCCGAGAAAACTACAGAAATTGTGACGAAAAACGCACAACCGAGAAAATTATATCAGTGAGTCTTTATGAGACTTTTGGCTGCATCTCGAGCTCACACGCGTCGCGTTGGATTTGTCACTTTTAGGGAAGGATTAGATTAGAGTAATCTTATACAAGGACTGGATTTTTAGGGTGAAGAGTGCACTCCTGCAAACCAGCCCACACCAAAGGTAGAGGTAAGTTCCACTTTTAGTACTCAAGACTCATCACAATAGCGCTGAGAACCTAGGACTCGCAAGAGTGAGCAAATTATGTCCCGCCAAATCCGCCTTTAAGGCAGGGTAAAAATCCTATCCGTTCTGTTACTTTTTCAAAAATTTTTACGACCCCCTCCCCCAAGGTGGACTTGGTACGACCCCCTTTTCCACAACTCGACCACCTCGACCCACATCATCCTCTCTCCATAGTATTTAATTCTGGTACCACTCAACCCACCAAACTCCGCCCACTTTTTCCTCCAAAAATGCGAGCGGGGGGGGTATATACGCGCGCTGAAACGGCGAATTTTTCTCCCATGCGCTCCCAACTCACCTAGCCTACTACTCGTGAAAACTCCACTTTCACCACAAACTCACATGTACTTTCACGCGACTGAAGCGGATACGACCCCCCTCCTATAAACTCAACCAGGTACGACCCCCCCCCCGTTGTTACTAGTAACAACGTAGGGTTGACCCTGCTTTGAGGTCTCGGCCATCTCACTAGTCTGTCCTGTCTCGACGCTTGGCACTTTTCACTATTTATGCATCGCAGAGTCGAAGAAAAACGAGACCCTCCGTGTACATTCTCCGGCAGTTTCTCCTCCTTTCCGGCGACTCAGCACCTATTCACACCAGATTTGCCCACTTCCCTTATCGTGAAACGTGCTTTCGAAAACGATTTCCTCTGAAAGTTTCGGTTTTACTACAAATTTTTGAATACGAAGGGATCTTATTCTTGATTTTGAATCTGGTAAATGCAATGTTATCGCCGTTTCAGAGTGAAGGTTCGAGGACTGCTGTGCAACCCACACCAAAAGCGGTACGGTTTTTCGGTCTAGTAACCTCAACCCTCTGTTATGTATTCAATCACTTGATGTCACTCACTGCTAGCTCTGTAAGATGATATATAGGCTCGTGGGACAGCTGGCCTGTCTATGTGTCGATCTGCTTGTGTGACAGTCCGCAAAATGCCCCAACGAATAGGCTGGTGCTCTACGTATTGTGATATGATTGACCTACCAAAAGTGGCAAAACTAGAGCCCTGGCTAAAGTTGAGAGTGAAAATTTCTTGCTAAGGGTACTCTCGGCACATAACCCTTGCGATATCAGTGCAGTATCAATGGAGTGTCATGATCATTGTTTGTCTTTAGAATAAAGTTCTAATGCACTATTTACAGGATGAGGGCTGCAGGACTGCATCTGAGCCCACTCCGAGAGCGGTAGGATTTCTGTCATTATCCTTAGCAAATCAGAACATTCCAGTTTTATACAAAATGGCCGAATTAGGCTGACATGGTGAGGAGCACCACGGAGAGCCTATACAGTTAAACACATGGCAATAGAGAGCCCAACCAGGTGTTTAGCTGTATGCTGTATGCTATGCTGTGGTCTGTTAACTAACGGAGTACAAGCGTATTTTCCCGATTGAATGATGTCCGCATTTAGAGAAAGCGAACTATTTCGATCGACCCACTCCAAAGCGTGTTAATAGTAAACGGAAAATTCATTCTAGAGGCAGTCAGGAAATTAATATCGAAATAGCATCAAAACATCATCTGAAATTAGTTTAGTCCGCGCGCACCCGCGCGCCTCACATGATTGGCTTCATTGAAGTTGGAAACCTGAAGAATGTTAGGTCGCACTGCTTGGGAACTAATATTAAGATGCTTCAAAAAGAACTGCATGAAGTTCAAAGTCTGACCAATATGTATCACTGAAAATTATCGCGTAGTGCGCACAGTAGTATGCGGTAGTACTTAACATAACTTCGTAAACATCTAGCATTGATATCGAACTCGAATGTTTTAGCGTGTTCTTTTTTCCGCCATTATTAGGTTGAGTCACAAGTAAGTGCCAAATTGACAAAAAATTTCGGAATTCACAACTTTCTTTGAACCACTTGATTAGGTGCCCTATTTACCACAGCTGTCTACAGGTGTCCTCTATCTATCCGCGAGTGAAAGGATACCTCTCTCACAGAATTGAGCAATTTTTGACGCCAAGTGGTGGACGTCTGTTTTGAGGTGTTCGCGGTCGCCGTACTTTTCTCGTTAAGGAAACGAGCAAGCGAGCGGAACAACTGATTATTGGTTGCTATAAGTTACTGGATTATGAAGAGCGGGGAAAAAATCATGAGGCTTAGTTCCTGTGCGGTATTCTGGCATTCCCTCGTTTCATGTGATTTGCGAGCTGCTGGGCAGTGGAACAATTTTATGTATTCGAAACTTCACTTTGCGATATCCGAAACAAGTTTATCCAGCTGTGAGCAGTAGATGTCCGTTCCGTATTGATGGTATCGCTCGTAGCAATGCAGTCGGACAGTGGAGCCTACTCCGGATGAAGTTCACCTATTGGGGCTCGCTGTCGCTGCTGAGCTGCGTGTTCCATTAATGTTTATATTGCTTGGCTAGACTGCGCACTCCTCAACCCCAGTGACCCCTTGTCAAGCCGATCGAAACAACGCCTTTTAGACAGCAAACTTTGTGAGATGATCACACGTGTCCTTCGAGCCACCTCGTCCAACTCGTGAGAATTCCATGTTTCTAGCTGTACAACTTCTCCATGGCTCAAAGGGAACGACACATAGTGCCTGGACTGAGAGTCACTGCAGTGGTTGAATGGTCATGATGCTGGATTGCCTTCAAGAAGCTGTTGCATGCATCCAATATCTACCATTGGGTGTCCGAAACGTGGTTGGTCTTATGAGCCGAAGGCGAGGCTTCTCAAACCACATCTAACAGATGTTCTCTTTTAGCGAGCATGTTCCAGATTTACAAATTTTCCAGCAGGCTCCATCTGGGGGGGGGCAGACGGAGCTCGTAAAATAGACAGTGACAAAATGTGTTGAAATGGACGGCATTATCGCTTCCTAAAGACGAGTACATGCAGTCGACTCTCGTAATATGAAAGGACACTATATTTGTCACATACTCCTTTGCGGGGAACAACACAAACATCGGAAAGTTGATGTTTGGGAAAGTCGAGTGAAAATTTCGGTACTTACACTCATGACTCAACCTGATAGTATCGGTGTAAGAATGAAATAAGGCCAATCACCAAGCATCTTGTGCCTCACTCTTATGGAAAATCACCACTTGGTGCAAGTTTAAATAGTTTATCGGCTGGCTCAACTATTTTTTCTTCACTTGGTTAAGGATTAGAAATTAAACATGATTTTCTGCTGAGCGCTTGGTTTAGTTCGACTAAGTGCAAACTGAGTGTCTTTAATATTAATACAGTTTTTGCTTATTACCACCTCACACACACCAGCAGCACCCGCTACCTTGATCGTTTGCCAGTGGTGATTGCAAGAGAATGGCAATATGTGCATGAACGCCACTTATTATTCCTTATCATTTGTTATCAGTTCATACCGCTCACCATCGGTGTCCCCGTCCCACCACCATGCAACATGTAGGAGTTAGGGATTTACTGTCACCACGAAGACTTTAACGAAATTGATGGTGCTCAAAACTCCTCATCTGCCGTTAACGATTGTTATCTCTTTTGGTCACCCACTGTTCGTGTTCTCAATCGATCACCCACACCACATGTGAGAGCCAAGGTTCCAATGGCGAGGGCCGCAACGAAACTGGTGGTATCCACACTTTGACGCCCCTTATCAGTTCTTATCAGTTGCTACCACATTCGTTCACTCAACTTCTTGGTCCCCGCCTCACCCCACATAACATACATGAGCACAAACACTAAATGTCAATGCAGGAGTGTAACAAAATTGTACCATTACCATTTCGGCGCACGGCGCGAGCTTTATCACTTGGTGTCACACCTTTTCGCTCTGTATAGTTGGGTCATCGACCAACATCACATACTTCTTATAAGTGCAAACACTCCACTGTCAACGTAAACGGTATAGCGAAAATCACATCGGCCTTCCTACGTCCGTTATCAGCTTTAATCAGTAGGTTATCAGTTTCGATCACGCAACATCAATGTTGATATCCAGCCCCACCCATACACCCTGAAATTTTTAGCGCTCTGAGCTCAAAGGAACTGAAGATTGGATGCTCGGTCAGTCACAACCGCTAGGCGGGTGATATATAGCAGGATCGAATTCAACTCGTGTGAAAAACTATTAAATCTTTTTTGCGTCTAGGGGTGTTCACACCGGAATGCTTCCCGATGCTCTCAAAATTGCAGTCAAAATTATCTCGGATTACTTCTAAAATTACAAGAAGGGCTCTTCTCACTGTTACTTGTGGTCACCCTTTAGTTTTGGGCCTCAATATTTTGACGAAGATATGCACTGTATTAGGTCTTGCTTCTCGAAATGTATTACTCTTTTGACTTCGAAATCAACTTGATAACGTTATTTGCAGGATGAGGGCTGCACGACTGCTCGCGTGCTCACACCGAAAGCGGTAGGATTCTTGTCATTGAGTCTAGCAGCTAAAGCACCACGCTATCTTTTTATTTTTATAGGATGACGGTTGTCGGACTGCTTCTGAGCCTACGCCTACGGTAAGAGTTCATGCTTGAGTGGGTTCAGACTGGTCGGGGTGCATCAGAACAATTGTAATCGCCACTCTGAGAATCTCGGAGCTTCTCGCTCTCCAACTTAATCTAACTAACTCTTGCTGTTGACATTGACGCTTGTTGACATTCTGACGTGACATGCGACATCTGAGGAAGCTGAATGTGATATACTAAGGGACGGCACAATTGGGAACTTAGATGCTAGGGTGAAATACTGCGAGTAGAAAGAAACAGCAAATAGGGGAATAGGGTCGCTCGATGCGGTCTAGGTAGGACAAATATGTGTTGCATATATAGAGGAAATAAGGTGTGCATATGTGCGCAGAAATTACCAGTTCCACTTGTATATGATGACACTCGTTCTGTAGAGCTTCCAGGTGAACAGGCTACGAGTGTGTAGCAGGTGGGAAGATTGAGTTTTTCGCACCTAGCTTCGCAACTAGGTGCGGAATGACCCTAAATCTTACCAGGAAAGGTCATTTGGTCAACCCGGCCAATTGAAATGAGATGTATATGTCTATACGCGCCTTGGGACGCTGAGCTCAAATATGTGTTCCTTATCTGCTGAACTCTTCTCTGAAAGGAAATATGAAGCAGAAAAGCGCAGTGGCTGTGGTAACTGGCTGTAGCTTACTACCTACAGTCGATATCCGAGAGCTGCGAGGAAACCTTGACCTAGGGCTACATCTTTTTTGAAATTATGTTGATGTGTTTCGCATAGCAATTGTCAGCACAACTAGTCTTTAGAAGTTTGGAAGCGTGTCAGAATTTGACCAAATATTTGACCCAGAGACCGTGCGTGTGGTGATGGCCTTCTCAGCACACCATCTCACTCCACTGAATATTTTTGAAAAATGAACTGACAATTTAGTTACCATTTGAGAGTACACATTACAGTATTAAGAATGTGCGAAAAAAATTGTTCGTGAGCGGCGCACACTATCCAGTGACGTGCGATACGACTGGTTTTTTATAAACTTATCTAGTGTAACGCCTCTCGCCTTGACTCGCCGACCTCGCCTTGAATTGTAACAAGTTGTATCATCCTTCTATTATATAAAGCGCTAACTTTGTGTGTCGGTTTGTGTATCTGTATGTGTGTGTGTGCGTGTGTGTGTGTGTGTGTATGTATGTATGTGTGTCCGTCCGCAAAATGAAGTGAGTGAGAAGGAAGCTCATGGGATAAACAAACCGCTAACAAATCGGGTAGCTTACAGGATTTGAGATATCAATGTTTTGTAGCAGGATAGTTGTGATAACACTCTTAGGGCTATATAAACACCTGCTTAGCACACTTCCGTTCATTCCACATGGTGCTGCAGTGGCAGCTGGAGGGCAGTGGAGAGAGGAAGGGAGGATGAGGAAGGGAAGCGAAAAATCTACCGTCATATCATGATTGTGTCCCTTCTACTGTATTGAAACACCATTGTGTTGCATACGCGTCACTTCCAGAGGTGTTGGTGTCACAGGAGGAAGGGACCATAGCGGAGGATAGAAAGCTTGCGCAGGAAAGGAAGGTCCCGGCGGTTGACGGGGGACTAATCTGGTAAAGTAAAATAATAAGGTTCCTGTCTGTGCACAACTTCCGGGAAATATTGACGTATTCAGAGCACACGCTCTAGCTGAACGGTCTTTTGACAGCCATTGATATGATATTTTTGTGATTTGCAGGCTATGTATAGGACTGCTGTTCAACCAACACCAACACCGGTATGGTTTATGGTGTTTGTTCTTTTCATTTCATTCTAATAAACGGAGTATCGTTGCATTGCGCTTGTTAGCTTGTGTCATGAGTTGTGTTCGATTTTCACACATTCATTCAAAACTTGACCATTCCAACCTGCTTCTACCAGTGTAATCAAACAGCAGGTGCTCACTAGTGAGCAGTGCACAACTTCCTTTCACGGGGCGTATGCACCAGCGTCCAGGCGGGGGCGAGTTCCCGTCCCAGTCCGGCACTGGCTCCACTCAGGTGCTTTCTTTTCAAAAAAGAAGAGTATAATTGTAACAAACATCTCGAATCGACTACTATCCAATGTCATTATCCAGGACGGCACAATCCTACGGTCGATGCAGCAGTACCCGATCGGAAATGGGTTCCCAAAGTTGAGGATTTGTCCTAATGCAGCGAAATATTCCTCATCCCGACCATGTACTGCAGTATGCGGCATCGCTGCATCGCCGACATTCAGCAACAGTTCGATCGCTCTACAGGACCGTTGTTATGAACACCTGAATGCGGGCTAGTTCTAGGGATTTGCGATTAATAATTTCCTTTCCCGAAAGGAACAACCGAGTGGGACCGGCGGTAGTCAGTAGGTGTAAAATCAAAGGAATTTAGGCCACCACTGCTCTCCCCCCACGCTCACTAGCCCTGCGGTGAGGCAGTTCTTTGGAATCAGGTTGCTCTATGCTCCCTTCTCCTCAGCAATGAAGTATTCGTGATGCCTTGAGGCAAGAAACTTTCTTCCATGGGAAGCTGCAGTTTTGCCAGTTCCGCTCCAGGTCTACGAAGCTTCAAACAGTGTTTCAGCAGATGTTTACTGATCTTATGATCTGATCAATCACAACTGTCGTGATGGGCCCTTTAGTCGCACTGTCGGAGAAGTGATTTTGGAGGCAGCGCTTTGCCCACTGCCGCCTCCGCACGTGGCTCGCACAAAACGCCTTTCTCTTCCTCATTAGTTTCTTTTTTCAGTGACTGTTGAATCACTTGTTGAATCATTCAAAACGTCACCTACTCATCGACAAGGTTTGCTAGATGTTGCCACGTGTCCTCACTCATTGCTAGCGTGGGATTCTTGGTCCAGCATTTGATATTTTTCGCCTTCTTGTGGGAGGGAGCTCGTGGCTTTAGGGAGTCCGCATCAACTGCAAGCTAGCACGTACGCTTCGAGAAGCTTCTGAAGCGGTCTAGATACACATCCTTTTGGCATAGCGTGTTTTCAGTGCTATGAAGCCCCAACCGGACCAGCGATGAAAAGTCGTTTTTCTTATCGAATCTTACACTGTGGCGCTATAATGTTTCGCTGCGGATCCTATAAGAAATTTCCAGAGGCAAGGATTGATTGCACTGCTGCCCTGGTGCGTTAATATCGGAGAAGGATGAAGGCGACCGTGGTACGATCGAAGACACAGTGCTGCGAGGAGACGGAACATGCGAGAGAGAACTGCTTACGCGAGAGAGCTCACACGCCACCTTTGCATCGCTTGATACGATTGGCTGCGGTCGCAGCGGTGAAGCAAAGGTATCAGATCCCTTGCGCGCACCTTCATGTCGCGACAGCACCACGTCTTTAAATAGGCTCCCGTTACTTCACTCGAAGAGAAATTTCTGAGGATGTAATGGCAACCAATGCCTTCAAGTTGACAGTGGCTCTAAAAAGGAAAAGGCTCTTTCTTGTTATAAATGGTTGTGAGGGCTACACACTTTGTACGCGAGAATGACACAAACAAATTTTTGGTCATTTGAAAAAAATGGACTTTATCAATAGTTCAGCTCAGTATTTGTTGGGATGTGTAAAAAAATGAAATCAAATGCTCTTGTGGCAGCTCTTCCACACTTCCCCAGTTCAGAATTGTAATAGTGAACGAGAAAGCGTTGTTGCTTACTTGTTCTTTTTCTAGGCTGAGGTGTCTACGGCTGTTGGTCAACCCACACCGCAAACAACAGAGGTGATATTTTTATGATCCTATCTGAATTCCACATTCTACCTTATGTATAAGGCACAGTCAAAAGTGATCCACAAAACTGCGGTTTCTGCGTTCCAGTGTGTAACTGCAAAGGAAGAAGGACCACCTGGTGTGACAACGGCGAGAACGACGTCCGAGAAAACTACAGAAATTGTGACAAAACGCACGACCGAGAAATTCATATCAGTGAGTCTTTATGAGACTTTTGGCTGCATCTCGAGCTCACACGCGTGCGTTGGATTTGTCACTTTTAGGGAAGGATTAGATTAGAGTAATCTTATACAAGGACTGGATTTTTAGGGTGAAGAGTGCACTCCTGCGAACCAACCCACACCAAAGGTAGAGGTGAGTTCCACTTCACTCAAAACCCATCACAAGAGCGCTGAGAACTCAGGACTCGCAGGAATGAGCAATTTATGTCCCACACAAGTCCACCTTCAAGGTCTTGGCCATCTCAGTTGTCTGTCGTGACTCGGCGCTTGGCACTTTTAACTATTTATGCATCGCAGAGTTGAAGAAAAAGGAGACCCTCCAAGTACATTCTCCGGCAGTTTCTCCTCCTTTCCGGCGGCTTAACACCTATTCACACCAGATTTTCCCTTTATCGTGAAACGTGCTTTCGAAGACGTCGTCCGGTTTTACTACAAATTTACGAATACGAAAGGATCCTATTCTGATTTCAAGTCTGGTAAAATGTTATCGCACTTTCAGAGTGAAGGTTCGAGGACTGCTGTGCAACCTACACCAAAAGCGGTACGATTTTTCGCTCTAGTAACTTCTCGGTCTATTATATTCATCACTTAATTGAGGTGCAGCTAGCTCTGTAAGTAGATATATAGGTTCATAGGTCCGGATGTATTTCTGTCTATTTGCTTGTGCGCCAGCCCGCAAAGTATCCCTCACAAATGACTAGGTGCTCCACGGGTGTTGATAGGATTAATTAAGCTACAGTGACAAAACTAGAGTAATGACTGGATTGTAGAGTGGGAATCTCTTACTTAGCGTACTCACGGCTCATAATCCTCGCAATATCAATGCAATATCAATCGAGTGTCATGATCGTTGTAGATGTACTCAGAATCGAGTTGATTCAATGCAGTATTTACAGGATGAGGGCTGCAGGACCGCATCTGAGCCCACTCCGAGAGCGGTAGGTCTTTTTCGCTGTCGTTGAGAAATAAAATTTTGTCGTTTTCATATTGGTGGCCACATATTGGGTTGACAAGATGAAGTGATCATGAAAGATCTAAACCGCCAAGAATTGGAAACCTATCTATATTCTTGAATGTAAAGTAACGAAGAACATTGTTCTCGAATTGAACAATGTCGGCACGACAACGTAGCGGAGTATTCTGGCCAACACACTCTAGAACATGTTACAGGTGGAGGGGAAGTCCGTTTCACAGGTAGTTAGAAACTGGGAAACTTTTTTTTCTGCGCATATGGGCCTTCATCTTGAGAGGCTTCCCCACAATCTTGAAGGCAGCTTTATCTAGAGGTTTAGAGGGCTCGGTTGTGTGGCAAGGTCGAGATTACTGAAGCACTTCACCTATAAAACGCGAATAGAGGAATTCCCTGTTTGGTCCTTGATCTTTGCTCAAGGACGGGCAGACGACAAGACTCAAGGCGGCTGAGACGGCGGACGTATGGAATTCACCGCAACGCGTTTGGTGGCACCATGCCAATCCATGCTCCAGTCGAGTTGCTCCAGTTGTGCCGCTGCTGGCAACGCAGCTCGTCCAAATCACCAACTAAACTAGTGGGCGGATCGCTTTTGGGGCGGAGTGCTTTCGAAGTCCTGCTCAGCAACCAGCGCACCTTTCGTCGTGAAAGCGCCACACCTCGCTTCCTTGGCAGCCAAGTAACTGCTTCGTGTGGTGCATATGCTTCCCCGATGCGCTCCCTCTTTATCGTAATCGCTTCCTCGAACTCCAGTCGAATTATCTCGGCTCACAATTATCATTATGTATTATCTACTTGTCAGTTTGCAAAAAATGCATGCAGCTGCTCTTGTCACCGTCATTTTGTCAACCTGTAGTTGGGCACGAATATGTTGTGATGGTATAGTAGTGGTTTGTTTTCGGAGTTAGGTTAACAATGCGCTATTTTAAGGATGAGGGCTGCACGACCGCTCGTGTCTCCACACCGAAAGCGGTAGGCGTCTGCATTGCTCCAGCAAGAGAAGTAAAAGATCACGCTATACTAATTTTTTAGGATGACGGAACCGGACGGCTTCTGGAGGCCGTACACCTAATTTTGTAAAAGAAATCTACCTTGTTCATCAAGCATCCCAGAGAATTCCCAAGTGCTTGTTTCACAATTCGATGCATGCTTGATACACCATGAGCTCAGCTCTGAAATTTCTTAGCCGAACTCACAAATTGACGATGATAGCGTGACATTTTATAGTTCCGTTGTGTACGATTGTCTATATTGAAGCTATCTCGTTCGATTTTTGATGGTTTTCGCGCGTGGGATGGACTGCAGGCTGTTTGCTGGTCGATATATCTACCTTTGGATAATGCCTCATTTTATTACGATGATGCGAGGAACAGATTCTCTTGTGTAACACCGAGCTGTGCCGTGTCTGTCGTGTTCTGCGAGCGGGCGCCTGTAAAGCCTCGGGTCGCCCTCGCTTGTGTCAGATATCTCAGTGAGTCTACCCCCCTCCCCGAGAACTTGAAGGCAAAGTTCGCTCTCAGACCCACTCAAGAACCCTGACACTATTTATCCTTTACAGCCCCACTCCCCGAAAACTGAACTGGATTTTTATCGAAGTTTATTCATGACTGTGGACTCGGATGGGAGTTTGCCCTCGGGGTGTTTCAACCCGAAGACGAATATCGCATTCGTTTCATGCAAAAAACGCCTGGCGCCCGCGGCACAGCCCAATAACGGCGCCAGAACACCTAGTTCACCAAATTTGCTGGGAACTTGTCGTCAGGGGTAGGGATCCGCAGAGAACCTGAAATGTCACCATTATTTGTGGCGTGGGCGGGAAGCCTTGATAGTCTGCCGCTACAGTGCAACCGGCCTTCAATACTGGATGTGATAGTGCCGGGCGGCCACGACCGCTGGCGCCGACGCCTTCTTCGCAGCGTACGCCAAGTATGACGTTCGTCCTACGGGGTGAAATACCCCTCTAGACAACTTTGTGGTCAAATCCTTGTCATGGACAAATTTCGACAAAAACCCAGCTCAGTTTTTGAAGGAGTGGGGCAGTAAAGGGTAAATGGTGCTCTCTTCTTGGACTTCTCTACCGCTCTCCGCTCTCGCATTGTTTTTCATCTCCCTGCCTGCCTTTGGAACTTCTCCGCAGCGTATGCGAAAAGCTCGTATTTTCTTCCCTTTTTCTCCATTGGCGACCCACCTCTCATCCCTCTTGCACATTCGGAGTGGAAGCACCCATCAGCTTTCAACCTTGATTCTTTGCATCAAGCGACAAATGCCGATCAATTCCTTCGCACAAGCTTCGAAAAGACCATTGCTGGGCCACCGAGCATTCTCGGGTTGTTTGACATTCCAAAGGTCCTCGTCGGTGACCGCGATTGCCCAGCGGTCATCACAGAATCGCATGACGTGCTCAGCCCAACCGATCTTTTATTCTTCGGCAAGAGGGCAACGTATCTGATCTTCGATCATTGACGGAGCTCAGTACTCTTTCTCTGTAGGTAGGTATCGAGTAATTTCCAAGCATTAAGCGCGGTTTAAGGCGTTGACCGCACATTCGTTCTGCTTTCACGCAGTCTAGGTCTCTAGCGTATTAAGCGGAAAGGGCTGCAGAATCAGAGCTGCTTTCTTTACTACTCCTCGAACTATCAAACCTCGCTTCCTTACTCCTCCCCCCCCCCCCCGCGCGTATCTGTCTGCAGTTCTGGAGCACAATTTTTTTCAACTTTTCGATTTCTTGACCAAAGCCCCAACGTAGCAGGAGCACTTTTATTGGAGAGATATTCGATTCTTTCAGCGTGTTGGGGGACCATTCTATTCATCGTGAACATCGTCTTTCTTTAGATTCGACTGCACAACACCCCTTTACGCTTCCTACGACGATTATCGACTAGTGTTCCCTTATTTCAGCAGCCGGCACCTTCCTTTCTTGCGTTCGCTTCTCACCTTTCGCTGTGCTGGGCATCCCAACACTTTGTAGGTATATGTCTATGCACGAAAAGGATCTTTAGATAGTTTAAGGTATTGGCACCATCGTAATATCTCATTGTTAATGGAATATCAACACTGACTCGGACCCCAGCTTTATTGTTAGTTGGATTCGTCTCCCCCTCAACCCACTTCTCGACCCCTACCTTTACCACGGCAGCACTATGCGAAATGGACTGATTTGTACCCGATGGACGTTCACATAAATTTGGAGTGTCTTATCACTGCTCTGAATGACCTCAACTCTAACGACCATAGATTTGTTGCTTAGTTTCTACTCCTTCCTGCCCTCCATCACCTCCAGCATCATTGACATTCGCTCAGTAGGTGTTTATATAGCAGTTGAAGATGTTATCACTGCTGTCTGACACCATGAACATTGATACCGCAAGATCCACAAGCTCCGTAGTTTTGGTGGCTGATTCCATTAGTTGCTTGTCACTTTATTTCAATAAATAAATAAATAAATTTTGCCTCTGGGCATTATATACCTACAAATCCCGATACGGAAGGAGATGCAATCCGGAACAGCAGAATTGTGGATTATAATATAGTGATAACTTTAAGCAAACGCAGGATGAGATCATGTGGATCAATGACGTGTGAGGGATAGACCTACGAGACACAAGGATTACAGATTTGTCATTGTAAGGACGCTAGGACTTTAAAAGTGAGCAGATATGCACAAACCGGGCAAATGAAAAGCGCTGCGTTGTATGGAGTAGGGTAATCTTCGTAATCATCGATGCAGATACGTACTCAGATAATTCCAAACGAGCAGAAATGGTCGGAATAAGCTGCTTCATAGCCGCCCAATTGCTGACATGGAACTAGCCAGCTCAAAGAACTGAAGCGGGCTTGCCCTTCCTCATCTCAAGGCTGAAGGAGAGATAGAATCTTCATTGAGGGCGCCATCGGCAGTCTTTGCATTGTTTATCATTTGTCAAACTCCGCCCCAGCGGCGGAATTTTACTTTTATTGAGGAGGAGGGATAATTTTCGGTGGATTATTTGGCTATGTATTTGCCTTACATCTTTGGTAATCCTCTTTATATGTAAAGCAGAAGTTTGGTATGTTTGTGTGTTCTGTCTGTCGTCTGTAACTAGGCGCATGCCTACGAGTAAACCCAAGACAAGTGTTAGACGTAAGTCGGATGGGCCAGGAAAGTCGCCCACAGGCGTGTTAGGATAAGGCAGAGCCCGGTAACAAGACGGTAGGGGCGCACGGCCCGATTAGGTGTTCGGGACTTACGCGACAATCTTTAGAAAATATAGGTTTTTGCGCACTGCTCGAATTGCGATCACAATATTGATTGAGTAGTGTCGTACCTTAGATAGTACCTAATTTTTTCAAACAGACACACAGAACATACGCAATCCTCTCTATATATAAAGCAGAAGTTTGGTATGTTTATCCGTCTCTGACCACTAGGGGGGGGGGTACATCCCGACTTGAAACGGGAAATCTCTACTTCCCCCATTCAGTCCTTCACCCCGAAATACAATGGAACAACTCCGTTTCCTTACCAAACTCCCAAATTCGAGCCCTTTCCCAACTTTCAACCTTCACCAACTCCAAATACGGCCGCTCCCAAACAACAAATACCACTCCCTAATTGAGAAAAGCGAAACGCACGTTAACCCTGCCACGAGAGTCCATCCTCTGCAACCGTGTTTCGCGCGCGGTAGCGTGCGCAGCTAAACTGGTATAGCAAAAAATGTCGCTGTTTCAGAGTGAATATTCGAGGACTGCTGTGCAACCGCCACCGATAGTGGTATGAAATATGATGTTTTTATTTTTTCTATTCTTCCTTACAAAATTGAAGTGCGGCTTACCACATGGAATGCTAAATTAGGGAAATTTCATCGAAAAACACCGAGTCACCAAGTAGACATTTTCTTCGCCCGCACGCTAAATAATGGTTACATCGGAAGGTGACCGGTTATTATCGTAGTGGTTAGTCTTCGGAATCAAGCTCTTTACAGGATGAACGCTGCGAGACTGCTTCTGCACCCACACCGAGAGTGGTAAGATTTTTGTCATTGTTTCCAGCTGCGAGAAACTAACGCATCATGCTATACTACCATTTAGAATGACGGAACTCGTACTGCTTCTGAGCCTACTCCATTATTGGTAAGAGTTTATCCTCAAAGACAGCGATCATGAGGCTTGAGAGGTGCGGTTTTGGTGACGTTCATGAAGGTCATTAGTGGATGGGCGTTAAAGCCGATGTCACGCAAATCACTCAACTGGCTGGTACGGAAACGCGACCGCGGATGCTAGCGAATCGCTCGATTCGCAATGTCTGGTCCTACTATATATAATTCGCTAAGAATGTCTGTGTGTGTATGTGTGTGTACGTGTGTGTGTACGTGTGTTGTCACGAAATTCATAGCGCCCTTCGGTGCAACAGTGGAGCGCTGTATTTTGAGTATGTTGTAGGAGGGTGGGAAGAGAACATATTTGGTGGGAAGCCCAAAGAATGACAACGCTGATAAGATACAAAAGGCGTCAAAATCCCATTCAATGATATCATAGCGCGCGTCTCAGCATGCAAGTGAAGCTGTGGTTCCAAGAAGTGATGTGGAGGGTAGGACGGGAACTGGTCAGCCGACGATATCGCGCGTTTCGGCTCTCTTGGCCACGCGTGGACGATTTTGTGAGCGCGATCGCCTCACTTGACATGCGTAAATTTAGAGTGACAACTATGCAGCACATGGCAT
>MU882720.1:0-13908 GCA_036418205.1 Ostertagia ostertagi
GTTCCATGAGTTTTCTGAGATCAAGTCCCAGTAAAAGTAAATCATCGAGTGTCTTTTCCATTCCCAAGAATGAATTTCGCAAGAGCTTGTAACTGCCAGTTTTCCAATTGAACAAGGCAGAAAAAGTTCCTGAGCGTGGGCTCCACACTTTCGATTATTCGACGCTTCAAAAATGAAACAGAAGTTATGGAATTCAGAAAAATGCAATTATCACAATGTACTGGATGAATTCGAGTACGCGGCGTATTCTTGGCAAAATGCTGGACTCTTTCTTCTTGCTGGTTAATTTCTTTGCATAAGTGGTATTGTATACGTGGGGTAAAATTCAGTTATCTCTTGAGATAGAGTCCGAGTGCATGGCGCATCCCGGACCAAAGTTTTCCAAAACTTTAAAGCGTGGTCTTGTGGCGCTTGTTGAGCTGAGTTCAATACTGCTCTGAATATTCAAGAATACTCTGAAGAAATACGAAAAAGGCGAATTCACAGTGTTCGTGTAATTGATCAAGTTCTAGATTGAGTACTGAACGTTCGGTCGTACCGTCACCATTAACTTTATTCCTCGTATCCGTTTCCTCTTCGTTAGTTCTATGGAAGCAATTGTAGCCAGAGGTAATAGCAGCGTACACAATGGAACTGTCTAAATGGCATGAATTAGTCGTTCATGGAAAGCCGTCGGGTGTCCCCCAAGAGGCTCGTCGCGCGGCGAAGCGGCGAAGGACGAGTCGCAGCGCATACTGTAGCGGTTAGGCGTCAGGTTAATAGAGTGTACCATACTACGTCTCATATCGCACAGCACGCGCTGCGTCTTTTCCTTCGCGAGGGCCTCTTGGGGTCACCCAAAGCCGTCAAGTCCTCCCTCTAAACTCACATAAACAGTTTCCTTGAGCGGGTCGTACATGGGGTCACGGTTCATCTTCAATCGAAGGTAGGACATAAAAAAGGCGTACACAGCAAAAGTTATTAGTTGAACGGTTGAAATGACACAAAGCATCGCCGATGTGGATATATTCTCGGATATTTGATAACGAGAGCTCAACGTCAGCCTGAAATACTCCAAAAACCTTTCCTGTGAACACGAGGAAGAACCTCAAAAAAGATATGAGGTGCTCGTTCAGAATCTGATTCCACACCACCACATGCGAGCATCGTGCTGAATGCTGTAACATCTGTGAACTACGTCCCAACTACACGATGTTACTCGACAAACCAGGCAGCGAATACGACGATGGTGCCGTGATCACTCCCACTTCCTTGTGGGAGTGATCACGGCAACCAATCGATTGAACACGGCTATTGGGACGACAAACGCGGCGATTACGCGGCAAATGCGTTGCTTCTACAGGAACAGGAGGTGATCACGGCACTGTCAACAAGTGCTAGCCACGAACAGCGCCTGTCCATCAGCCTTGAAAGGAATTCGCAAAGCTACATGCGTCTTTTGGTTTTCGTGGAGCGGAAACTGTACACCAAACGCGACATTCGGCGCCCCTAGACGGGGAAAGAGGGGTGATCACGCCACTAACGATAATCAAGCTCGTGACGAACACGCAATGCGAAGACATACACTTTGAATTAACGCGGAATCCGCCACTTCAACGCAGTTGGTAGTGATCGCAGCACTCTCAAAAAGCACAAGATCGAAACAGGGCTATCGAAAAGAACTGAAAGCTACTGTACTCTCTCCCTCTCCCACCTCTCTCCACTCCATGAGCAGCAGGATTGATTAGTTTCGAAATGGGAGCTGCTGGAACGGGTCATATAGCGCCCCTACTTGACGATAGGAGTCAGGACTCCTTCAATAACTAAGATTGTCCACATGAATGGACATGGTTGATCACCTTAACGGCTGACTCCTTCGATCGAAGGTGCGCGCAGCGAGCATGCACCCCAAACAGGGTCAACCCTATCGTTGTTACTCTTTGGAAATTTTTTACGACCCCCCCCTTCAGGGGTGGTTTGATACGACCCCCCTTTGTATGTAACACTTGTGTAGAGACAGTGTTTACCATCAATATTTATTTCTACGTAAGTCATTAAAGATGAAACTTTAGCAAAATCCACGACAGAAATTCATCGCTGCTTGCAAACACGAAAAAATGAGATGCATTCAAAGATATCCGTGTACTCCAAAGGGTTACCAAACTAGGAGATGAAATAAGCTGAACCAGTGACCGTAATATTGACAACATTACCTGATAAAAACTTATAAGAAGTCAGAAAAAATTATCGCTCCAATTGAAATACTGAAATCCTTCACGTTCTTCAATTGCAACACAATTTTTACACCCCTCTTTCTAAGGCTATAACTTCCTTCATATTCGAGCTTCTGCGCCGAAGTGATTTGATTTGGAAAATTCAAATTATTCTCTCTCCAACCATGGGTAAAAATTCTTCGAAAGTTAATTTAATAAAAATTTAGTACGTTGTTACTTTTTTCTGTGCAAAGCGACTTTTTGACCTTCAAATGATCATAACTTCTTTCAAAGTCACTCATTTGGGAAGCTGAACACGTATAATTAACTACAGGATTCAAGCTTTCTAAAAGTAACAAGCGTTCTGAAAGATCAGTAGTTCAAAAATTAGTCCCGTTGTTACTTTTTTGGGGGTTTGCGTTACTATTTTTTTGGAACCGCGACTTTTTGACCTTCAAACGATCATAACTTCCTTCAAAGTCATTCATTTGGGAAGCTGAACACGGTGTAATAAACCACAGGTTTCAAGCTTTCTAACGAGCACCCAAGCGTTTCTGAAAGATCAGCAGTTCAAAAAGTTAGCCGCCAGCTCTTTCACCCCCACATTCATATCATATTGAGCGGAGTATTCTTCAAAGCCATCTCTCGAAAACCAGAGTTTACGGTTCTCACTGCGCCGAACTTCCTGGAAGACCAATTTTATGTTTAATTAAGGAGATCTGCTAGAAAGCTCCGAGCATGCGCTTGCACTACATCCCTTGCCTTGGTGCGCGCCACGCCTCGGGCGCCCTTCTAATTCGCTGATTCATTTGAAAGCTCATTTAGAGGGAATCGTGGTTTATAGATGCTGTATCAGTCATCTTACGAAAACGTAACGTGCTGGCTATTATCCGATATTACCAAGAATCCCACTGTCGGCCACCGAGAGGGTACGACCCCCCTCCCTCCAAGCTCAACTGAGTACGACCCCCCCGTTGTTACTCACGAGTGAGGTCCCTGCTCCCACGCAAGGTCAATCGTGATTTAACACCATAAAGACGAGACATCTGCGCCACCATGATGCGCGAACGCACTCATATTATCTTCTGAATTTTGTTACACATATTCTAACAATCATTAACCACCATCTGACTGAACAAACGCGAGTTTCGGCTTTTTTGGCCACGTGGGACCGCGGCGATTTTGGCGGGCGCGCTCGCCTCAGGACTTTCAAGCAGATTTTGAGTGATAAATGCACAACTAATGATCAATTCATAACCAAATCAGTAAATTGTAATGAGCACAACATACCCACACAGTGTACAGTAGTGGAATTTCCATTGAATGACATGAAATGACAATGGAAAAGCGAAATTAGTCAGAACTAGCTGCAATGGACTTCAAAAGCAATTTTACGTTGATTATTCCAATCAAAACAGACATGTGTGTCATCCCCAGGGTTCCTTATCTACTTCTACTACAATTTAAATCTTCACATTAATAAAAAGAAAAAGTAAACGAAAAATTTATTGAAATGAAGATTTCGTATGGTTCAGAAATCCTCCTCTAAATGAAAGTATACGTGACCATCCTAAGGCCACTATGTTTGTAGTTACGTAAGATCTTCCATGGATAAATACAAGAAACTTCTAAAAGAATCAGGCGTGCGCGAAAAAAATGAATGTAATGGGTGCGGGGGATATATATATATTCCGACACATGCCTGCAATGCCGGGAATAAATCCCCCGCGTTGTCGTCAATCTTTATATACCCGTATATACTCTCAGCAATGTGGAATAACATATCTTCCCAGGACCTGGACGGCTGGATTTTTGACAAACCTACAATAAATTTTACATACATTTGTCTTAATTTACATAAGTTTACTATTTGATGGGTGGCTTACCCATGGTTCACACGTCCCGAGACCCCTTCCCCTAAATATAGCCACATCCTTGCTCGGGGTTGTTGTTTCGCATTTTTCGATGATTTCACCTGCAGCTTCCATTCATTCTTTGCACCCTAGTTTTAAAGCGGAAAGGCGGGTTACGAAGTTGACACTGGCCGTCCGTTATGGCTTAAGGATTTCCTCGGCCATCGCTCTCTACCGCGGTAAGTAATGTCGAGAGTGAACGTACGTGGGAATGGCACAGATGGCTCACGCATGCGAGTGTGAATGTCTGCGCGAGAGAACGTGTCTGGTCGGAAGTGCGATCAGACACGTTCTCTCAACGTTGAGGATTCCTCAACTTACGGTTGACCCTGCTCCCAAGAGCAGCAAGAAGTAAATATGGCCACGCTTAGCATCTGAAAGGAAGTGAGAGCTACACTGCACTCTGGCAGGCTTGACTGGACACTGCGGCCTCGACCCCTCCCTTTCCCTAAATTTTCACTAACTAGGATTATTGTCCGTTCTGACTGGGCGATCCTATAGATTCAGACACTACTAAGTCGGTACCTGCTTTACAAGGTTGGAGCGATCCCGGCACACCCAACAGCAGAAAGAAGTGAACCACGACTATGCTACGCCTCCGAAACGAATTGGAGCTATCACGGCGCTTGGGTGCACATTGCGCCTCAACCAGGAAGGGTCTCGTGTCAAAATTTGTCAGCCAACAAGACACACTACCACCTACTCGGGGTCCTTCCCCTCTTCTCCAACCATATTTTCCATGCTATTCACCCTAGCTAAATGGGTTCTTCTCAATTGTCCATCAACGCTTGGAGATGCAGACAAGTCAGAAGAGCTACTAAAATTTTCTCTGGAATGTCCCAAATTACCCAATATTTCGTAGCGTTTCCGAAAAATTTCTAAATCGTCCCCATGCATCTTTTGAATCACTTACTTTAGCCGTGATTCCATCTCCTTCAAAAATCCATTTCCACCAAAAATACACACATGCTAATAACAAAACACTATCACCACGCGTCTAGGATCCTCACTGGTTCATTGACGGGAGCGGTAGTGATCACGGCAATCTCGGTGATCAGGGTCTGAACACGGCATCACGGCACATTCGACCAGCTAGACTGAAAGCTGCGGTCGTGACACCTTCAACACTAAGACCAGCTAGACTGAAAGCTGCGGGTCACGACCCTTCCAAGCACCAAGTAGGATGGTCCGCAGTTGCACAGGTTGCTTGACTAGTGATTGCCGTGATCACTCGCACTTCATTGTCAAACATCGGGTTGGGTCTAGAGTCAAGCGTAGCTGGTAAAGGTTCAAGTTAAAGGCAAAACTCGGGATTGGCGCGACCAGTAGGAGGGATTCCACGGGGGAATTGTAAGGTCCGTACGTAACTGGATCACTCCAGCTTCGTCGCAAAAACTGCGCGGTTAGGGAGCTAATCCTTACGGGCCCGCAACCATTGACTCCCATTCCAATGCATCTCACCCGCTGCGAGAGGTGAGAATCGGCGTGCAATTGATGAATCAGGGTACTCTCTCGAGCGACTGCTCTCTCCGTGTACTTGCTCTTAGCGATCTGCTGCGCTCTCCGACGACCTCTCGCGCGTATTTTGTCTCTTTGACCGCCCTGTCTCGCCATCGTACCACATCCGACCTTATTGAAGGTTAAGGCCTTAATTTCAGCGTTCCCAAAGATTTCTCTTGCTTTCCTTTCCACTTTCAGGTCGTTCCGCAGCTAAGCTATCACTACAAAGCGCTGATAGCACCTGTTTAATCCCGGAGTTTGCCTTTAAGTACAATCCCCCATCCCTGATGGGTGCACTCCGTAAATCCTCCTCCCCTTCCAGTTGTTCTGGAGAAGAACAATCGATTACTGAGAGGCTGCTACGAAAAGTGCTAGACTTGAAACTTGTGGTACCTAGCGCATGCCGAACGGTGGAGCACGTCATACTAGTTTCACACGGGAGGAAGCAGGCATGAATTCGCCGCCTTTTCAATCCAGCGCCCTTCTCATTTCTTGGAAAAATTCGAATTCACTCGTAGTCTGCAAGATGTTTCTCTTTACGACGTGTTCTAAAATTGCTTCGCTTCCGGAAAGCTCCTCTCTCGAAAGAAACAAGAGAAATTTTGGCTTTAGTGTCCTTGGGGGAAATTCAAGATAGGATATTTGGAACGTCACACTTTATTCTCAGAAGAACTCATTCCACCTCCACATGCCAGCGCGGTGCTCTGTCGTGTGTGCTCTTTCGGCGACAGAGGGGACTCTTTGGCATACACCCTCCCTCTCAAAAAACGAGAAGAGCCTTGGTTGCAGACCATGCACCACAAGTGACGACGGCTGAACGGTTCTGCATTTCTGACACTTGTTTCTTCGTATCACGCCATTCACTTCTTTCAAAGCTAAGGCTGAGACGCTCTATTGCAGAGAGCGCGCAGCCTTTCTTTTCTTAAGGGCAACTTCAGGGAAACTGGTGTATAAGAACGCTTCGTCGTGATAATGAGCTGCGGAAGGAACTAAAAGTGAAAAGCGAAGCAAGACAAATCTTGCTTTCCTCAAATAAGGGCCTTAAACTTCAATCAGGTCTGATGTGGTACAACGGCGAGACAGGGCGATCAAAGAAGACAAAACATTCGAGAGAGCACGTGATCTCTGCGTCAACGCGGCGGGTGGGGAGCGTTGCAAGGGGTCAGTGGTTGCAGAAAAGGTCAAGGATAGCGCCATAACTGTGTAACTTGTGCGGAGAAGCTGGCAAAATCTATGTAAGCACGGACCACACCATTCCCTTGCGGTATCCGTTTTCCTAGTCGGGCTAATCCCGGGGTTTGCCCTTAAAAAAGTTGAGCGATTTGCAAAAATCCTCTTCAAAGCGTCGGAAAGTCAGTGCTTAAATCCACACGAGATGCGCGTGCATCGTTCGCTGGCCAGACTGGCCATTGGAATGTCTCTCTCTCTTGCATGCGGGGGAAATCAGCCATTCTTACCTTACCAGTAGTGCTGTGCAGGAACTTGGCCAGGTGCTATACGCGTTATAGCGCAATTCAATTTGACGCTCTCATTAGCCTTGTGGTCAAGTTTTTCATACCATTCCTAGGAGACACAAAAGAAAAAAGGGATCGACGTTTTCTGGAAGCATTTAAACTCATTTTTTGGTTCCCACGGGGATATCCTCCCTAATGAACCTGTACTCATGAGAATAGTGCCGCGCTTGTTTCGCACCTGGCCCGTGCCTTTACGACTCCCCGCCTCTTCCTTGTACCTCGTTCTTGTCAGAATACCAACAGAAGGTTGACCCCGTGCCTAGTCCTTCACCTGACAAACAAACACTGTCACTGACTTTCAAATTTTGCCGGCAACATAAGTGGTTCATTAGGTTCTGGTCTGCGGGCTCCGGCCCTTTCGTGTTTCTGCTAGCCGTCTACCGTTAAATCCTGGACCATGGATGGTATCCCTTAAGAAGGGTGACACCCATATTTATGAAGTGTTGCGTGCTTTTTCTCTACTGATCAGGATTTATTGGTAGTTCATGTTGTTCTAGAGACCCTAAAGGCACGGTCCAGAAAATAGAAGTGCCCACTCAATCCATCCCGATCGTTGTAGACAGACGGATGAGCGTTGATTGCGTGCCTCTTTTGCGGCTTGAAAGTGCGCGACAAAGGCGCTAGAACTTCGTTGGACCCGCAATCCACACCTTCGTCCGCAAGCCCGCCTTCCGCTGTCGGCTGCCATGTGACGCTGCAAAAGAGCGCGGCCGCAGTTACGGAAGCGTTAGCGTGGGGGCTCAATGCCGCGCTTTCTTATTCGAGGTGGGAATGAGCGTTGGACCCGTTTTCAATGTTTATCGATTGTTATCATCTGACACTGGAGGAGTTGGACCTGGCCTCATGTGAAACTCGTCCGAATACGCCCTTCTCTATCTCAAGGTGGAATGGGGCTGGAATAGAGAAGAGGGGTCGTTGAAGGCGTAATCGGGGATTTCTTTTGCTTTCTTTTTCTTTCCAGACCACTCCCCACCCCATCTTCATTACCTCTTACCTGCCAATTTCATGCCGGGGCTGGCCGTTTGATTCTGGGTTCTCTACTATAGTTGCTTTGTGAGATCCGCCAAATACACTGAATGCTTACAAGATTTACAGAAAGAATCTCACCGTTTTTTCCGATGTAAATTGAAGCAGTACTGTGCTATGTTGATCAGTAATGTCACACAGCACACAGCACATATCACGGCGAAAGCGGCCGTCACGCCTTTGGCGGTCGAGTCGGTGACCATTAGGCTGTTCGTCATCAAAACCTTGGCGAAGTTAGCGTCGAGGCTGCCAACTGTCTCGAGACCCGTCACCAGCAGCTGAAAGACGAGTTTTCTCCAAGTTTTTCGTACCTCGGGGTCCCGAGAGAAGCAGCAGAAAACGCTTGGGACCATCGTGGTCGAAAGCGGGATGGAGAAGATGGAGCTATGGATGAGCACAGTCTTCTGCAGACCACACATCAGGACTGCATCGGTCTGTCATGCTGTATCTCTTACCCCTCGCCTCTACCTTGCCTATGAAAGCCGACGGATTAAAGGAAAGCATAGGACATCATACGTTATGTAAGTCGCATCAAGCAGTGCCGCTATTTTTGACTAACGGCCTGGTCAGGACCTCGACAGGAGCCCGTCGCACGGAATCGAACGCAGAATCAAGGGGGAGGCGTAGAGTCGCGTGATGAACTTGCGAGGAGATTCTATCCGTACGCCGCTGGCGTACTCGCCGCTGGCCTCTGCTTTCACCACGACGTGCGATTCGTCGGGTACCCGCAGCCGGCTGGACCATATAGGAGGGAGGCGACAATGAAGGAGAGACCAAGAGGAACGCCCAAAATTCGAAAAATAGGACTCCTATTTTTTCTGCTGGATTTCAAGCACACGGTAGCTGGCATTGTCAAGGCAACGCCGTAAACGCTTCTCTACTGCCAGGGCTATAGCGCAGACAGGTAAAGATCAGCGGCTGTAGCCGTCATTTGGAGGCGGAGCAAACCCAGACGGCAGAATGGGAAAATACGGTGAATAGAATGGTGATGTGACCACCCTACAAGAGTATCATAGCTGACTTCGTAGAATTCTCATACATTATACTTGGTCGCGAATTCGAAAATCAATACAAATTCCAGGTTGAAAATGCGAAAAATTTTATTCCAATTTTTCCAAAAAGCGTCGCTTTTCCATCGTCTCCAAATGATACAGCCACCCCGTGTTTCTTCGTTGCATTTCATTTCTGATCAATGAAACTGATTGGCAGTACTCAATTGTTCTTTCTTAGGTTATCAGGAAAGGAAAGCAACTATTGGACTTTGAAAAAGGGGAAATCGTCACAAAATAAGAAAAATTAAGCGCCAGGTGGTCACATCGCGCGAAAATTTCGTCGAGCTACGGAATGATTAGCAATTTCTTTTTGAATCCTGTAGAAAATGGAACTTAGAAGGGCTCCGGACGTTATTCTTCGCTTTTTGATTAAGATAAATGCAACATTATGAGAACAGCACCAAATTTCACCAAGGCGGGTTCGGAAATTGAGTCTTCTTTAGAACTTAATCTCCTACTGGATAGTGCTGGGAATGCAATAAACAACTTCCAAGATCGTTCTCAAGCTGAATATGAAAAGGACGGTGATTTTGAAAAGAAACCGTCGCGAAAACCGAGTCATTTTTGCAGGGGAATTCCGACCAAGCCAACCGGAGCAGGATCCATTTTCGGCCTGTTGTGTTTTACTTCTTTTCTGCCACTCTTTTAACGCGTTTCGCTCTAGATGGTTCCGTCCTGGAGTAATGCTTTTAATAGCGAGGAGAAAGTCAAAGGTAAAGAAGCCGATCCTGCTCCAATGATATGAAAGACGGTTTCTTCAAATCACCGTCTTTTCATATTCAGCTTGAGAACGATCTTGGAAGTTGTTTATTGCATTCCCAGCACTATCCAGTAGGAGATTAAGTTCTAAAGAAGACTCAATTTCCGAACCCGCCTTGGTGAAATTTGGTGCTGTTCTCATAATGTGTCATTTCTTAACCAAAGCGAAGAATAACGTCCCGGAGCCCTTCTAAGTTCATTTTCTACAGGATTCAAAAAGAAATTGCTAATCATTCCGTAGCTCGACGAAATTTTCGCGCGATGTGACCACCTGGCGCTTAATTTTTCTTATTTGTGACGATTTCCCCTTTTTTCAAAGTCCAATAGTTGCTTTCCTTTCCTGATAACCTAAGAAAGAACAATTGAGTACTGCCAATCAGTTTCATTGATCAGAAATGAAATGCAACGAAGAAACACGGGGTGGCTGTATCATTTGGAGACGATGGAAAAGCGACGCTTTTTGGAAAAATTGGAATAAAATTTTTTCGCATTTTCAACCTGGAATTTTGTATTGATTTTCGAATTCGCGACCAAATTTGACACAGTTTTCCTGTTGGACATTTTTCCATAAACTTTGTGGAATTCGAGATTTTCAACAATTTCTAGGTGGCTGTATCATTAGGAGACGCACTGTAGAGCTTTCATGTTCACGTTAATGGAAAGCTATACATCGACTTATACCGGTTTCGAAGATAGCCATTGAATAAGTAGATATGAGTACACTGCACAATATAGCAAAATGCCATTGGTCCACTTTTGTCAGAAGCCGGGTAGGCACAGGTTCGCGCCCTGCACACAGCAGGCCTGAGCAAACGTCAAAATGCTGAAAGACTGCGGCGTTCATCAAGACCTAGCGACCGATTTCTTAGTGAAACAGGCTCGAGCGGAACAAAAGAAAGACCCGGGTGGCCGAAGAAGGTCGATTCGTCGGACTACTAAGACGTGCTATGTCGTCATCTACTACCTTTTCTGCACGCCTTGAAATACGGGCGTTCTCGGTGTTTCCAGGAAAAACTTTTGATAGAGTGAGAGATCTCAAGATGGCAATTGGTCAGGCATGGGATTGTTTGGATGTGCAGTTGCTGTATAGATTAGTTGAATCAATGCCAAATCGAATTTTTGAAATCATTTCTAAACATGGAGGAACAATTGATTATCAAGAAGTTGTTATATGTTTGTTTTCATAACAAATGTATTAGATTTCCGAGGTGCGTCTATACTTTTGATACAGGCAAAATAATGTTCACCTGTTAGAAAAAAGCCGAATTCTCTTCGTGAAAGCTGGTAAACATAGGTTTTCGCGCATGCTGATTCAGATGGTGATAAGCATGTTTGTTGAGAACTTCTATGAAAGTCAGCTGTGGTACTTTCAGGGGTGCGTCTATACTTATGATACGCACTGGTATGATACGTGGAAAGTAGAACGTTCCTGTGATGTTGCCTTGTGTGCGGTTTCCACACCTTGTCTATTGACCATAAGGCGATGTCAGACTTTGCGAATCGCGCGATTCGCTAGCGTCCGCGGTCGCGTCGCGGCCAGTGAATCACTCAATTGGCTGGTACCGCAACGCGACCGCGGACGCTAGCGAATCGCGCGATTCGCAAAGTCTGACATCGGCCTAAGGCACGTGGCTTTAACTTTTCCAGAGCTACTCACCCTACCCGGACAGTCATACTATCGTAAGCCCTGCCTTCAGCAAAACTGCAACAATCCGCTCTATATCCCCCGGGACATTCGGCTGTTTTAGGGATTCCGTGTAGTCTTACTATGAACTGCAAACAAACCAGGACAGCGACGAGAACAGCGCCAAGTGCTCCACACTGCTTCTCGTAGGTGTCGATCCACACGGTGGCGACGATTCTCCTCGATGACCATCACCACCTGTATGTCCTGCAGGCACACATTTGAGTAAGCGATCAAAGTGTGCGTGGCAATGTAGAACGCTCGCGGGAGGAACAGATGGCACGGGTTTTCAGTGAAGAACGACAGTTCCAGTTGGTAGATCTGTAATAATTTTTTCATATGTGCAATGACGTTATCAGTATGCTTGGCTGCATACGAAGTATTAGCAACTCGACTACTGGGAAGTCGCTCACCTCAGGAATTACATAAATTTTCTTAAAGGGACGAATTCACGATGAAAAAGCAACCCATTTCAAATTAACCTAGGGATGGTGAGTGGTACACGAAAGAAGGAAGAACCATGAGAAACGGCCCAGAACCCGAGAAATGGTACCCCTTCCTTGCCCGTTGATTCGAGCATTGATGCGACTCTCATCGCTGTGCCCTCTTCAACACTACGCTCTCTCAGCTATCTAATCACTCGCCACGTATTGAACTACGGCGAGTGATCAGATGATCGGTGGGCGGAGATCGCCGGACCCGCCAGCTTTGAGGCATGATAGGTCGCCGAGGTCAAATTTTTCCATGCGAATTGCGCGTCAGTTCGCACCCTCAGGAGGTCCGTGGGTCCCTCAACTAGGTCAGTTTCCCTTTCTTCGACCTTCATTCTAATCGTGAATTCCTCCTTTATCTCTCTGAACCGTCGATGGGATGGCAGCGCGCGGCCAGAGACCCGTCGCGGGCGAAGGAGTACAGGGTGGCTACAAAGTATGGTCCGCCAATTCACACGCTATATGCTCTGAATAGAGCATGTCAATCTTGCACTACTGTCGAATTATCACGAACTGTTAGTACAAATACCTCGAAGAAATGCGACCGTCTCCTCATCGCACCACCATCGCACATCTCGTGGACGAAGGATGTTCCGCCGCGGAGATCGCAAAAAGGCTGCACATCAACGACAGAACGGTGAGAAGAATTGTGGCTCAATACAGGGAGCGAGGACACTACCTACCACTTCCAAAACAGGCCGACCAAGAACTGTTAATGTTCCACAGATTCGGAAGACGATCAAGAAAAGGATCTCCCGCAACGATGAGGTTAGTATGAACAAAATCGCTTCGGATCTGCATATCTCACGAAGAAGTGTTCAAAACATCGTGAGATTTGAACTGGATTTACACAGTTACCGCTTCTTTCGAGGACAGGTGCTCAGCGAAGCCGCCAAGAAGAATAGACTGAAGAAATGTAAGAAGCTTCTGTCAGCAGTTCGTGCGGGCCGCCTCTCAGACATCGTCTGGACTGACGAGAAAATCTTCACGGTTGAGGTCGCGCACAACAGCCGAAACCAGCGGCAACTGCTTAGTCCGTAGAGAAAAACTCCAGAAAACGGCGGGTAAAAACAGGAGCCTGTTCCCGAAATCGGTGATGGTTTGGGCCGGAATAACAAGGCAAGACACCTCTCGTTTTTGTTGAAAAACATCAAATCAACTCGGAAACCTACCAGAATGTTATTTTGAGGGACACACTGATGCCGTGGGCTCCATAAACACTTTGGAAACGAAATTTTATTTTGCAACAAGACTGGGCGCCAGCACATGGGTCGAAATCTACGATTTCCTTCTGCCAACGTCATTTTCCTGGATTCTGGGACAAAGACATGTGGCCATCTAACTCCCCAGACCTCAATCCAATGGACTATTCCGTTTGGAGCTATCTGCAGCAGAAAGTGTCTTCTTCTCCCCACCGCAGTTTGGAAAGTCTGAAAGCAGCGCTTCAGAGGGAATGGCAGAAGATTGATGTCAACTACCTGCGGCCCACCGTGGAAGCCTTTACCAAGAGATTGGAAGCTTGTATTCTGGCCAAAGGCGACCATTTCGAACAGTACCTCGAGTAAATGTTCCTGTATCTAGATCTTACCATTTGACAAAATTTCATGAAAACTGCGTCTTATTTATTTTGTTACATGCGGATAAACACCGGACCATACTTTGTAGCCACCCTGTATATGTGCACCTCGCTTACACTTAAAGGCACCTTCCACGGTCATTTAAGAGATGCGATACTTTCTGAGTGTGGAGGACTGATCCGGGACAAAACAGCGGTAAT
>MU882721.1:0-18886 GCA_036418205.1 Ostertagia ostertagi
TTGCCCATCCACCACCCTTCCCACCGAGCTGGAGGACGTGTAATGCTGGGGGCGTTTATGGGGCGACCTTCGAAGCCTTATCGCGCTGTCAATGGAGCGTCTTCTACCGCAAAAGGTCCACCTATCGTCCAGCTGGAAACGCCTCTACCTTCTCACCTACCCATCTTCCACCTTCATGAACTTCGAACTTGTCGCGACTGCTGCCCTCAAACGGACGGTAATCTGTCCTTCAGTAACTAGGGAGCTGTTATTGTTGTCAGATTCCACAATGAAAAAGGAGAGGGGAAGAGGGTGGAGAATGGTGGGGAGACGACGGAAAGGCGGGTGATTAACAAGTGTAATAAATAAGAAAATCTGAACATTTTGGCCTGGGAGGTGGGGGGAAGGGGGGGGGGGACTGTGCTATCTTTCTGTCGTTTGTCAGGCTGCTTCGCTGCGTTTCTACAGGTCTTTCTGCGTATCGTCTTCCCCTTCTTTTCTCTTTTCATTCATTCTATTCTCTTTTTTACTTTGCTAGGGATCATCCTTAGCACGTGCGGCCAGTATTGGCTCTAGAATCTGCAGTGAGGCATCATCTTTGGGTTCTGACGCGTGTTTCAGGAGTCTAGACGAATCCATCGTCAACAGGGATTGTCCAACAGGAGGCAGTTCCTGTTGACGGTGAATTCCTCCTTTCGTTGTTGATAACCGTGAAGTAAGCTTTTTCTGGGCTTCATGCTGGCGCGTCAGGGCCACGATGATGCCTAGAAAGGGCCCACTTTTAGGTCATGCTCTGTATCACGAAAGTGTAGACTATTCAATATTTTGAATCGACCTGAGTAATGTTTCTATAAAGCCCCGTAAACCTACATCGTTTAAGGCGTTGTATCTGAAAAAACAACCAGTCGTTTTTGTACATGTTTTGCTAACCATTCCAAAAGCATCTGCGTACACAAGATCGACAGCTTCTCCTGGGACTTCACCCTAAAAACTTCGAATCTCATTGAGCAGTACTAGAAGAATCGCGTTGGAGCGGCATGCTACTGTGCACGGCGCATTCCGCATCGCCTCTGCCGTACCTTACAGCCGTGACCGTGTCTCAAACCGCAGGGTAGCAGATGTGTGCCACGTTAAAGTCGCGTCCCCAGTGGGGGCTATGTAGATGCTTTAGGCCGATGTCAGACTTTGCGAATCGCGCGATTCGCTAGCGTCTGCGGTCGCGTCGCGGCCAGTGAATCACTCAATTGGCTGGTACCGCAACGCGACCGCGGACGCTAGCGAATCGCGCGAATCGCTAGTAGCGAATCGCGCGATTCGCAAAGTCTGACATCGGCCTTACTCTGGCATTTTTCGCTCTCTCTCCCATCGAGAAAAATGCACAGTTGGGCCCATGCTGTCGAGATTTTGGGCCGGTCTAACGGCGTTGCTGGACTACACCGGTAGGGGCGAGTGGCTACGGGCTGACATTTAGTAACGGACAGGAGTGCCTTCCCACTGCCTATCGCCACCATCCAAATGGAATGGTTGAAAGGGCTGGACTCGACATTTCAGTACCGACAAATTGTGGTTAGGAGGCGAACAATGAGCTCGTTGTTGTGGATGAGTCTCATGTAACTGAGATTGGGTAGAGAGTACCAGAGCGAGGGCGACGAGTGGGTGTGTAGCTGAGAGATAGGAAATGTTGTCCTTGGCTGCAAAATCTGGCTCGACGGACAGACCTTACCCAAGAACTATTTCTTTCCTGGGTTTCCCGTTGCAATCAAGAGGGGAGGCCACGTTCAGGGGGAAGGGGGTGTGTCTTGAAGAAGCCACGTGGTCCGAATTACGAGGATGCTTCGTGTTGCACGGCTCGGCGGAGGGGGCAGCTATTTGTCCAACCAAGGCAGTGAGGTAAGGCCGATGTCAGACTTTGCGAATCGCGCGATTCGCTAGCGTCTGCGGTCGCGTCGCGGCCAGTGAATCACTCAATTGGCTGGTACCGCAACGCGACCGCGGAATCGGCGCGATTCGCAAAGTCTGACATCGGCCTAAATGTGTTCTTCCACCAGAAATCTTTTGACGAGATTGAAATTCTGTTATAGCTTGTACATTGGCTGGTGGGGCAGTGGTATAGGCTTAGTAAAGATTCAAACGCTCCTGCAATTTTCGTTATAAACAGTATGTGTGGCGTGTCCCGCACGGATCAGTCGACACTGGGCCTTTCAGTTCGGTTCATTCCTTCATCAGTTCTGCCCTCTATTCCCATATTTTGTATTCAAATGTCGAAATAAATAAAAGGATAAAGCATTTGCCGTTGATCAATCCCTTTTTGGGATGCGGCACGCATTCTACTTCCATTTGTACATTCGTAGTGGCGTTTGAATGCGATGTGGCCTATACAATGACTTGCGGGGGCCAGCCGATGTACAAGTCAGTGTTTTTATCCTCCCAGACAAGTCCCGGAGGGATGGAAGGCTTGGTTGGCCCGGGCGACTCACGACCCAGGATTTGATCCCCGGACCGCTCGCGTGGTAAGCGTGCCACTTGCCACTACACCACTTCCGCCGTCAAATGTCGAAATACTGAACTAAATTCTGATCGCACTTACATTATGAAGCATTCCGTACACATGAAAATCTCCAAAACTTCCGTCTTCCTTCATCTCGACAGTCACCACCTCACGGTTTTCGGAGAGCACCTGCAGGAAACAACTTATGACGGAGCGGAACTTATGAACAGGTCTGTTCAGTTCATTATTGAGTCTCAAGGTTTGGTCCAATCTTCGGTACCCCCAGGAGGCCCGTCGCGCGGCAAGAAGGCAGAGTCGGCGGACGAGTTGCAGCGCGTGATGTGCGATGTAGGACGTGCAATGGGACACTCTATTTAACTTGACGCGAAATCCCTATAGTACGCGCGCGACTCGTCCGCTGACTTTGCCTTCTTGCCGCGCGACGGGCCTCCTGGGGGGTACCTTCCAATCCTAATGGGGGGGAGGGCATCTGGTGCTATGAGTACCTGACAGGAGACCCGTCGCCGGCGAGAAATCAGAGACACAGACGGGCCAAAGGAGAGTAGCACCGTGTGCTGTGTGATGTGGGAGGTACTAGTTATCTAGAAATCACCACAACGCGCTGCGACTCGTCCAGTGACCGCGATTGCGTCTCTGCCTCTCGCAGCGAGACGGGCCTCTTGTCGGGTACCCATGGTGTGA
The DNA here is from genome assembly GCA_036418205.1 of Ostertagia ostertagi. Taxonomy (NCBI): domain Eukaryota; kingdom Metazoa; phylum Nematoda; class Chromadorea; order Rhabditida; family Trichostrongylidae; genus Ostertagia; species Ostertagia ostertagi. The sequence goes on from MU882721.1 coordinate 3,170, forward strand.
CAGTTCATATAGCCCAATGTAATTCAATTTTTCGCGGAATAATGGAGCCTGGGGTCGGTGCAAAATTGGAAACAAAATAGCCAAGCACTCTGAGGCTTTTCTTTCCCTGTAAGGCCGATGTCAGACTTTGCGAATCGCGCGATTCGCTACTAGCGATTCGCGCGATTCGCTAGCGTCCGCGGTCGCGTTGCGGTACCAGCCAATTGAGTGATTCACTGGCCGCGACGCGACCGCAGACGCTAGCGAATCGCGCGATTCGCAAAGTCTGACATCGGCCTAATAATTGGAATTTCTGTAGGCGGCAACAATCGTCGCACCACCTGCCCCCCTTACTGGATGGGACCCTTAAAGTTGTTTTTTTTTTGAAATTTCCATTCTCTGTATGGCACGAAGAGTGACAAGGCGAGGTGACAGCTGAAAGATTTAGGCTGCAATTTGTTCCTGCTTCTGAATCTGACTGGATACTGTGAAAAAAGACGGACAGAGGAAATAGGAGGCAAAATAAACTGCAGCGGACAGAGGAAATAGGAGGCAAAATGAACTGAGTTTTTTCACGTCCTTCCGAAAAATGCTACGCTTTGCTGTGAAATGATCCAGGCCCATCTTTCAGCCTTTTTGAAAACTAACCCCTATTGCAGTTAAATTGGTTTTTCGAGACGTACGATATTACTCACACGGCTATCCATCTCGGCGCTCAGTATTGTAGGCACACGAATTTCATGCTCTTTTGTGATTCTGAAAAAATCATTTGATAAAGGCGCGGAGGGCTATTCGCATATACAGGGGCACTGTCGGGTGACAGTTTATTTGGAATCGCGTTTAAAACTTTCCTTACTTTTTAATGAGACCAAGTTTTAGGCGGGGGTCCTCACAGGATCAAGGGTGCTCAACCATTTTCATTCTCCTTAGAATTTCAGCCCCTACTAGGCCAGTCCTAGAAGACGTCCCCGTATATTGTGATAGTGCCGAATAGTGGAATAACTCGAGAGCAGTAAGAGTAAGGTGATCATGTTACTTTCCAAGCACTCCGATCATTCAGATCTAAAATTTATTCGTGTATTCACTAGCCGTAAATCGGATAAATGGACGGGCGTGGGGGCATTCTGCCATCTGTCTTCTCGCCGGCAAAATGTGTGGGACGAGTCATATAATTTGCGTGAAAAACTGGACTGGAAGAACGTTCCAGCTTTTTACGTAGGTCAAGTGACTCGCACATCCGTCACTCCCCCGAACTGGTCGGTACGTTCCCCCGGGGTCGCGAATCCCTCGTTTTGCACTATTGCATTAGTACAATCACACTGATGAGGGTGCAAACGAGTTCTTCGCCAGCAGTCCCCAAATTTGCGCATTTTCGGTACCTTTGTACGATTCACTTAGTGTAATACTTTTATTGGGGTAAGTCAAAAGTAAGTGCCAATTTGACTTCAACTTTCAAAATTTCACGACGTTCTCTAGAATGGTTCTTTATCGAGCGCCATATTTACCGCAACTGCCTACAAGTGTCCTCCAACTATTTGCAAGTGCACGGATACCTCTCTTTTAAGATTACCCAGTCTCTGAGGCAGTGTTAACCGGGACAAGGGAGCCCTTGGCCCTTGGGATGGGAAAGCCCGAGCCGAACTGGAGCGCCTTGCCCTTAAAAGCAACAGTTCAGGAACGGTTTCGCGGGAAAAAACCACCAATAATGAAGTTGTAGATGAAAACCAGACGATTAATGTATGAAAAACTGGAAAAAAACGTCGGGGAGGGTCTTAGACAGGTACTCTCCCTCTGCCGCTCAGCAATGGATAAAGACGCACGTTGGACGAGTTGTCTGAACGTGCCCGCTGTAAACGCGCTCCATTTTTCAATCAATTTTCCCTGTGGTCCCAAAACGAGCACGATTGCCGACGCGTCCAATGACGGCCGGCAAGGGGGCGGGATTGGGGAAATCCCCAAGAACACCCATGTTTGAGGGACTTTCCACCCTGTTTTTGAGTTTCTGAGGTAAGTTCGTTTATTATTTCCACTGCATATGTTCTTCACTAGGGCTCGTGTATCCCTCAGTAGTAGTGGCATTGAAATTTTCGGACCCTCCCTGAACTGTTGCTTTAAGGATTACCGCACCGCGCTCTTGAACCCCCTTCCTGGGTAGGAACCTCCGTGATACCCGGGCAGCGGAGGCCATGCTGGTAGGAAACACTGCTGTGCTCTCCAGGAAGGATCCGTGGGCTGGCGCGCGTCCGTAAAGGAGCACTGAGGGCACCTTGATGCCGTCGTATTGGAGCGTTAGTTTGAGGGCAATCGCTCCCGAACCACGACAAGGCAACTTATGAGGATTGGTGACACTCACGAACGCGTACTTACTTTGATTTGCCACCTGTACCGTAGCTGATCACAGTCTCAATCATTTTGTCATCTGCTGTGACTGCCCTAACCGTATGAAATATGCTGAATGTAAATTCGTATCCAAATGAATAAATGTGAATGAATTATTTTTCCATTTAACTTACTTTATTTATGGGATTGGAAAAACAAAGAGCAAATCACATTGAACGGGTTCCCCAAAAAGGCGGAATTAGTGCAATAGGTAAATGCGGCATTCCATGGTACCCCCAGGGAGGCCCGTCGCGCGGCAAGAAGGCAGAGTCGTCGGACGAGTTGCAGCGCGTGATGTGCGATGTAGGACGTGCAATGGGACACTCTTTTAACTTGACGCGAAATCCCTATAGTGCGCGCGCGACTCGTCCGCTGACTTTGCCTTTTTGCCGCGCGACGGGCCTCCTGGGGTACCGGCATTCCATTTGCACAGCCTAACGAATATCATCCTGTCCAGGGAATCGCACCCCGACTCAAGCTGAAACCGTGCGCGGATGCGACGGTGATGGACGGGCGCACTGCGCGCCCTGCTCATTTGCGCTCGGTTGCTCGTGCGCTCTTCTTGTCATCAACCACGTCTTCTACAGTCGAGGTCGGCGGTTAGTCGTCTGCGCTCAAAGCAACACGCCAGATCAACCTTGTGGAGTCACAGCGTCAATTACGGAGTGGGATGCGATGTTGACTCAAATGAAACAAGGAGGCAAAGCAAACGACGATTGAAGCCCGTAAACAAGGATTCGACCTTTTAAATGAGGAGAGCGCCGGACGATGTTTGCCATGGTCCCACGGCCTTCATGACCGCGCGGATTTGGTTAGCTGCCGTGCACACTCATGCATTGCAAAATGTGCCGTTGAGTGATGTGTACTATCCGTTCGGTTGACTGTGTCAACACATGTACAGCAGGCTGGCGGATTGGAGTAGTGATTTCGTATTTTTTTTTTTTTTTCCTTGTTGTTCTTCTCCTACAGAACCAATTTTATCATTTTCGTTGTAGGGTTTACTGTAGCACGTGCTATAAGCTGCCGGCCCACTTGGCAGCGCAAAGCTCTGCGCCAACTTTTTTTTCAAGAATTTTCATAGAAGTGTTATCTTGCAAGGGGCTGGTGGCGCCTCTTACTATGCAATATGTCCCCTTCGGGGCAAAACAGTGAACAGAAATGAATGGAGATGTTGTTGGCGCTCGCTCGAGCAATTCAATGATCAACGGCACGACAGGTGGCACAGTTGATGGCAAAACCGTACCTGATTGTATTGTCGATGGCATGTCTGCCATTCAAAAGTTATTTTGCCTTCTATTTTGCCGAACGGAAATTCAACGCCGTACTTGTCCCATTTTCATTTTTTTCAGACCTTTTGAGATGAGTTCCTTCACGTCAACACTAAAAAGGTTTTGTAGATAGTTTCTTATTTGCCTCGAATGGGAGCCAGCCTATCACTTACACAGTGCAGTAGAACTTTTCATGTCCATTGATCATCACTATGCCGATCGATGCATGTCCAGCGGAAACTAATTGACCAAGGTGATAACCGCGAATGGAATTCCCGTGAGTTCTGGTGCTGTATGAAAAAAATTGTCAGGTATTAGCGAAGAAAACTTGACTTTACAAGAAATGAATGAAGTTATAGAAGGAAGTAATAAAGAGATAGAATAGTATAGAAAGTAGAAGGGGGGGAAATCATGAGCTGACGCTGTAGTTTGGTTGGGAGGGGGGGGGGCGCGGGGAATAAGCGCGGCTTTCGCGTGGCGGTTCGCATGCCTGAGATGCTTTCATGAATGCCTGATTGATTCCCTCGACGAACTGTCGGACCTCACTACAACTATGTTGCTCGCATCGCTTTTGAAGAACTCTTCGTGCGCCCCCCCCCACCACAACCGTTCCTCCTCCTTCGCCATTCTGTGCCCAGCCTAATTGTACAAGTTTCATATGTATGTGTTTGGACTATTACCACGATGGAACTTCATTCCAAAGGACCTAACAGGGGGGCATGCATTGGGGGGGGAAATCAAGTGGTGGAGCCAAGCTGCCGTGGGGGACCAGGGTACGGTTCTTCGTTGGACTTTATGAATTCTTTAGGACCCCCTCCGTCGGTCGGATTTAATTACTGGGGGGGGGGGGCCCCTTCTTTAAAATTACTTGTTCCCTTGAAAAAACACCGTGAGCTGCGGAGAGGGGTAATTTTTTCCCTCATTTCCCTACAACCTTCCACTCCTATTTCTAGGGGGACGGGAGAGCGGCTCGGCGGCGGTATGCGCCAACACTGAACGGCAATTCTTTCGCGCGGCTCTCACTGAGCACTGTAAATTGACGCTCACTGGAAACAGATACGTTCCATACGCGAACGTACGACCTCCGTTAAGCTCTTGTACAGCGTAGGGTTGACCCGGTCTTGAGACTAGCCATAGGGAGGGAAGGGATCCTGGTGGGCTGTGAACATTTGTGTTCTCCTGCATTTGTTCCCATTGCTGTGCGAGCTTAGTCCTAGTCCGCCTATATCGGCTAGTTTTGATGTCCCCCCCCCTCTCGAAGAAGCGAGCGCCAGCGCTGCTCGTTGTATGAGCTGTTTGCTGCTGAAGCTTCCGATCCCCAGAATAGTACTTACTGCAGAGAGAGCTTTTGTGGGCAAAGGCTCGCGAGAAAAGTAAAGCATGCAGTTTCCTTTCAGCAATAGTAAAATAACGGCTCCACAGTGTCCATTGACGAACTGATGTAATTTGATAAGCCATCTCTTTCACTACTGCAATCTTCGGCGTCAGTCTGGCCTTGCACTGAAACGACGTGATTCAGAAGGCACGGACACCTTGTGGCCATCTGGAAAGGCTGCCTTACCGTGTAGCAACACAAGCTGAAGAAGCAAAGCGGCTGTCAGCAGCATGAAGAGTTCTTAAGCTCTTGTAGTGGTGGATGTAATCGAACTGAACATCACCGCTGGTTACTTTGAAAGATAACAGGATACCGACCAACCTGAAGGTGTGCAAATCATTCATTGATCTGGTAAATAACGGTTGTTGACTGTTCTTCACTTCGTGTTCGACTTGAGTTGTTTTGCTCTTGCACTGAGGAATAGATATTGATTTACGCGCACATGCAAAATAATCATTTACCTCCTTTCTGCTCACAGGGGCAGTCTGAAGTGCTAACGCCTCCGAAATGAGCCGAACTGAGCTAAGTCCTTTCCAGGTCTGCAATACACTCGGAATAGCTGTCTACTGATAAGTGACTGGCGAAACAGCTCTAACCAGGGAGCGGGGCGCGGGTGTAGTTTTTGGAGGGTAGCATTGCAGAAGTAGTACCATACATCCACATCCTTTACTCCTCTAATGGGGACTATTGAAGGGCTGTCAAGCGTGTGCTGCATGTTCACAGAGTTACTCTACTAAAGGGGCTCAGTTCGATATAAACGATGCCTCCAAAACACTAGTTTTCGAGTGCGTATCCCGGCCAGTCCATGGCCCTAGCTGAGATTACTCCGTGGACGCTACCCTTGCTTCCGAATACAAGAATTGCCCCAAACCAGGACAATGACCATCGATCGTTGCACGTTCAAATTTCACTAATCAAACATTGATGGTGTTTGCGCGAACTTTCGACTGCGTTACACGGTATTCGCACGGTGTTGTACGCTATGTGCGCGCTCATGGACCTGTCCTGAAACATATGGAGAAAGACGGCGCAATGTGCCTCGGGGGGGGGGGGGGGCAGTCGCCGCGCGCGCTCGTGCGGCAACAGGAAATTCGTGAGCCAGGGGGAGTGTAGCCAATTCAGGGGGGTTGGGGGTGAGGGCAGTCACATGACATGCGTGAGAAGCTGGAATGTTCGAATTTCCTGTTGCCGCACAGCGCCGCGCGGTGACTGCCCCCCCCCCCCAGGCACATACGCCAAGAAGGACATAACGCCCGCGTCGTTTACTTTCATCTCTGGAAGGGATGTAGGCGGTGTGCCTAGCTGATGTGCCGCACCTGGGTGAGTACTTTGACGCTGTCTGTATATACGATATTTAACCGGACATTCCATCTGCATGAGATACGGTACATTTTTGGGTGTCGTGATACGAATCCTGAGTTTCGGCACTTCAAAGGATTCTCGAATGTAGGAAGCGGTTCAGGTTGCCACACCTCAGGAGCGGTGTCAACGTCGTGGTCGAAACAGTTTCGAACGGGGGGGGATGTCGCATTCTGTGTTGTCGGAAGGGGGGTGGGTCGCAATTGGTGGATTTAGGTCGGCATTGCGGCGTCGGTGTATTAGATGGCGCCAGGCATAGAGTGTGTGCGGTAAAAGTTGGTTGCCGTTCCAGCTGGATTGCTCCTCCCCCCCCGGTTCGACAGCGCTGTGTTCTTTGGGGGAAAAAAGTGGGTGGAGTTTCGGAGTTTTTAGGTAGGTTTTGGGCTGTGTCAACTGGTCTCAGAATCAAATACTATAAAGAGGGAGAGGTCGCGGTGGAGGAAGGCTGGTTGTATTGGGGGGTCGCAACTGTGTGTTGGGAGGGGTCGCAACTGGTCCCTCTCGAGAGGGGGGGGGTCGCAAAAATCCCGAAAATGTTCGAACGTGACGGTTGACCCTGCTCATGGAGCGGCAGGCGGACGAAGTCCCGTGGCCAGGGTCTCACGTACTTGGACCAGGCGCACAAGACAGGTTAGAATCAGGGCTGCCCGCCCCTTTTGTTTTATTTTTTTTTTTTTTTTTTTCTTTCTTTGCGGATGGTGCTATTAACGCTGCACAGCTCCTGATTCTGCCGGCCCAAATATCATCTTTTGACAAAAAAAACCCAAATTTTGAGGTAGCTTCAACGGAACCTGTGTGGTCTTTAGCGTACCACTGGTCTTTTCGAACAAATGACACCTCTGGGCAGAAAATCGAGTTTTCAAGAGTGTGTTCAGGCTCGACCCTCCTGATAAATAGGCGCTCAGGCTCGACCTTCCTTCTGATAAATAGGCGCGCACATTCAGGTATGAATCAGTTTTCGCAGGAAGCTCAGTCAGCAAAGTGACCATTTGAAAGACGAGAAACACAGAAGACATAGGTTTATCTTGCTGCTCAAAACTTTTATTGGTGTGGAGACGAGTGGTCGAAGCCAATGTGGGGCTGACCGGACCTGTGTGGTTCTCTGATCAATCTCAGTCAGTGGAACATTTTGCAAAGATTGTTAATTGCACCCAATTAGCACTAAAGTTCCCATCCAGGACCAAGCAATCCCGACAGTTTCTTTCTCGTCATCGAGCCTATCGGAAAAAATTTTAGTGCAGAAATCACAGTCTCAATCTATCGGCATTTCACAGAGATGACAAAATCTTTTCTCAATGGCGGAACGATCCTGTCTGTGAAGGACCATCTTCCAGCCAACCAAACCTGTGGGGACCCTTTTGAAGCACACAGGACCAGGAGGCTGTGGACGATGGCATCCACAGCTTCGCCCTCATGTCCCACTGCCCTGCTTCAGCCGATAGTTTTCTCAGCGGTACAAGTAGCTCGTTATTCGCGACACGATACCACACTGCGCTAATGCTCATGTGCAACATCTGCCTGCGTTGGAACCCCCTCTTCGAAGGGCTCGGCTGGAAGTGGTAGCACAGCCAGCAAAGCCCATCAGTGTGCACAAACCCACCCCTTCACAATCTTGACCACACATCCTTTCCAACTGAGCCCACTTGTTGCTGAAACGTACTCTGAGCTGGTAAGGTGCGGTTAATCTTTAGATAAGAGAACCTAAACCGATACGTGGTTGTTGAAGAGCAAAACCTGTTCGCTGTGCGGATGCGTTCCCCACCTCATAGCAGCGAGGGGCGCCCATCATACCTCTGCTCTATTAGAACACTTCTGTCCATTGTTCCTAGCGCTGCTGATAAAAGCGCCGCCAGCATAAAATGTCCGTCAGAGTGGGCGATTGTGCTAAGCGATCGCAACCACGCGATGACTATCGCTCGATGATCGCGGGGCAGAGCGATCGTCAAGCGACTGCCATCGCGCGATTAGCGATCGCCCATCTAAACGTACTAGTTACAGCACTAGGCCCTTGGAGGGCGGGTATATAGCGCCCATATTCTTCTTTTAAGGGATGTGACTTGCTGCTCGAATCGCCATTTAGAATTAGAATTATCAAGGCTGACGTTGGTTTCGTATACCCACATATCGATGCTGTCTAATGTAGTTCTGGAAGTTATCAATAACGTGCAGATCAATAGACCACAAAGCCTCCAAGTTTGAAGCGGTAGAATCGGAATGTTTTGGCGGGAGAGAGGCTGAGTCAACAGACCAGCGTGCACAGAGGGGCAGGTCGTGCTGCTTTTTTGGCCGAAAATTTTGATTTGAGCGATAGAGACTTAATGGTGTCCCAGTTCGACACCTGAGCATGGCAGGGCTCGCAAGAGATCGACATATCAGAAGGTCCGTTACATGCGCTTGCATTTCCTTGATCATATACTGCTGAGGCGACTGTCTTGAACATAAAGCGATACATATCGATGCGAGTGGGCGGACGCATCCTCTGCGCGGCGCGCGTGGTAACGGTCACAGCCGCTGCTCGCACCGCATCCTCGCTCGCTGAGGCGTAGATCAAGGGCCATGGTTCCATATTCCGGAGGTTATGACAAAGACTACTAGATAATTTGGTCAAAACCTGGCCAGAAGGACGCCGGTTATTATTATTGATACTCTGGGAGACATACATGGGATCACATAGGGGGGGGGGGGCCGACGAGACGCCCCGGCACTTGCCGACCCGTATGTTCCCGATGTGGTCTTCTAGAGGGATCTCTTAATCTTCGATCTCACCAATTCAGCCCTTTAAAAGCCGGCGAGACAACAATATTTTCAGCGTGTAATTACTCTCCGGGACGGTCACATTCTCTAACGATCTCTCAATCATAACATTGCATTTTCAACGTCTTCGCTCATGACGATAGCCCGCCCCACGAATGCGGAGTCACCTGAACGCGGCTAATCTGCAAAATACTACCGTTGCGCAAAAATAGTTTCTTTTGTTCCATAGCATCCATAAAGTGAACAATTTAGGATGCAACATGTAAGGCTATAAAAACGAAAACTGTTGGCCATATTTATATACACTATTAGTCTCCTATATACATCCAAAACATTGTTACTCGTACTAGAATGGCAAAATCTTCGCGACACCAAACAAACGCACGATCGATGTTGATGAACTGAACCAGGGGAGGAATACCGCACACGGTAATGATAGCCGTCTTGACGGATCAGAGCTATTGCCTCGGCCCTGTGAGAGAGGATTTTGTCAGTCGTGCACGATAAAAACAGTTCAAATCGATCTACGAACAATCCATTATTTTTCGTTCACGACATGCTATCCAACCAGGCTCAGTTGTAAGTTTAACGCGCTCTATGCATGCAAAAGCCACAGTAAGTAGAATAAAAGAATCTGATGCATTACAATACAGTTGGCCAAGAACTAGAATTATAAACTATCACAAGTGATACCATCTATCTCTAATTACAAAATGTAAATGAGTAAAATGTCGCTTCATCTATTTAACTACAAGGAAAATCTAGTCTTGGCTTCCTGGGCTATCATTTTCGCTATAGCAAGACTTGATGTCGCACCCGGCGATGGCGCATTACGTACATGAAGCACCATCTTTGACAACTGAAAGAAATTATTAGTAGCGTGAATCAATCGATAAAGGATTGTGGAAACATTGGGAAGAAGCATTCGATACTGATCACCGCCCTTGAACGCGCCTTTGATTTCCACTCGAATGAAAGTCTTAAATTAGTTTTGATTCAAAGAGCGACTCGCTTCTGATCACCCTTCCCCACCTCCAAGGGTCAACCTTCACGTTCGCACTTTTTCAAAAATTTTGCAACCCACCCCGGGGGTCTCGATCTAACCCCTTCTACCACCATTAGTCCAAAAGGCTACCCTAATACGATCCCCATTGCCCCTTCTCCAAACACCACCGTCACCATCATGGCTGTTTGCACAATATCTGAATCTGAGACCAGACAACACAGCCCCATTTCGCCCCCTTTCTTATCCTCCACAACGACCCGTCGAGCCCCAAAATGCGACTCGAAATGCTGAAATCACAAATGCGACTCCCTCGTCCAAAGGTGCGAACGGACAATCCCTGCCCACCTCCCCTTCCACCTCTTCTTCCTCCAACACCACATCACATTGCACCAACTACTGGAACCAACTCCCAACAACAAGGTAGCTTTAGCGTGAAATTTTGAAAACAGGGCGAGCGAAAACCCCATAAATGCCTTCCAATGTGTAAACGAAGAATACTTTTCGGTGATTTGATTTGGCATTCCACTCTTTCCCACAATAAATTTCCACAAGGTTCTATGCTACTGCACACCAGGAACATCTCTGATATCATTTCTTACAAATACCGGAATTCGCTGCGCTTCCCGGACAACAAAGAAGCAACGTCAAACTAACCGGTCCTGTACCGCTGTCGAAAACGAAGTCGTCGACAAGGTTACCTTGCGGATCCATGGCTTGAGCACGTACACCAGTAAAGCCTCTGAAACTCAACGAAGTTCTAGGAAGGAAATACGACTTAGCTTAGGTTTTACTAAATCAAATCAGACTTTTTCAGCGAGTAGCGATGACATTCAGATGCAATATTTTGACTGAAAGGCCCTATCAATTGGGGTAACGGAGTCGAAAATGAAAGCGCACGTGCTCTGGACGCCGCCAACGTTGAGAAAAGTTAATTTCCATTTCAAAAGCAAACTCAACTTCATTAACTATTCTAACGACCTTGTCGAGAAAAAGTACTGAAGCGCTGGCGGCGACGAGAGAGCACACATATACCAGACAGCAGGAAGTTGATTATGGCAGCTTTAAGATAGCGCTACGCTATTTTCCATGTCATCATGGAGACAAGGAGAGGGCGTGGTATGATGTCATGGGAGGCAAGCTAACCTAGAAGGGGGGGGGGCGTCGTTCCTCAAAAATCGTGGGCGCGACCTTGTACTAACACGCTGTAATGATCAGTCTACTCTCATGCGATTGACAAGTATGGTAAGAATTTCATTTTTTGAGAAAGCATGGGTTGCGCCTTTAGGAACGAAATGCTAAGTGATTTGGTAAAAAAGATGTTCAATGCTAACTCGAAAACCACAGAATACTCATGCACAAACCTTGTTACATCGCTTAATTTCAATTCAGGAATGAATCGTTGTAGTTGCTTCACTTGAGCATGTATAAAAATACCACGGTATAATTCGGTTAATCCATAATTGAAATATTTGAAGACCAGTTTTCGCATACCACTGAAAACTCTCAATCATGTAAAAAAAACCCTAATGAACAGTGCCTATTAGAAAAAATTGATAAATCACGAACCTATAAGTCAAAGAATCGAAGAGATCGTATGGCGATATTTGAAAATAACCGTATCCTTCTCGCTTGTAAGCTAGCACAGCATTAGGGCCCAAAATTATATTGCCGTCCATTCGAGGGGTAAAATGAACACCGAGGAATGGCAGCCCTGGATTGGGTACCTGCAAAAGCTGGGCTTCGAACAAAACAAACAAACAAACAAAATAACTCCATGGAATTTGTAGAACGTCCTTTACTTCCTGGGAACTCGTAAAAAACTCACAGGGTAAATATTGCCTCTGCAAAGGTATCGCTTTTCTGGTTTCAAATAGAGGTATTCTCCGCGGAATGGAATGATCTTCGGGTTTGGTGAACATCCAGTGAGCTGTGCGACACGATCGGAATGCAATCCTGTGCAGGTGACCAAGTTTTTCGCGTGGATGTGACACTGAAAAGTTTCGACGTTGAAACTTTTCCGAGGGAACCCAGACATCGACAAAAAAGAGCAATTGAGTCAAATTCACACAAATTGATTCACTGTAAGTATGACATGCCCCCTTTATTCCTTGGACAGTATACCTTGAACTATGCCAGAACAACCAAAAATGCTTTGATAAATGGATCGCTCAGATTTGCTCAGTCCTATATTTGAATCGGGAACAAAATGAAACATATCTGTATCGTTTGACACACATATTACTCACATTTTGAGAGGTAGAATGCAGAGCTATTGGGTAATTCGGATCTGGTGATGATGATACCTCTTTCAAAGGGTAGTTTATATAAACCTGAAGAAAAGGTGATTTCTCACGATGCACACGCCGTTTGGGAGAAAACGAGGAAATTTCACTCACAGTTCCACCCCTCTTCTCAAAATCCTTGGCGAATGCTCTCGCCACTTCTCCCCAATCAACAACACCCGTATGAGGGGACCAGAGCGCCTTGAGACCCTGAAATGCACAGATAAATTTGCTTGTGGCTAGGATGAGATCACTTTTCCAAGAACCAAATAGGCTTTGCTACTTCCTGCAGAATAAAAAAGAGAAAACTAGCAATGAACCTTTTTTGAACGAGTAATTTGAATTGCTAAAGGTCTTCCGATATGGCACAAAAACAAACATAAAATACTTTACCTTACAATACGGCTCGTACTCTTTATTTGTGGACCATCGATCATCTTGATATCCTTACAATTATTCTTTTGAGATCTTTCATACAAATTCTGAAACATCCAATTCAAACACAAGAATGAGTGAAATCCGTATCAGACGAAATTATAAGCATATTACACATAATCCAAAGCTTGAAACTTTTTACGCTCCAGACTTTCTGTCAGAGCAGACAGGAAGAAAAGATAATGCTTCGAGGACGAAAGAGCCAATACTAATTCTATCACCCGAACACCGCGGTATGGATTATGGTCACCTGTGTTGGACCTTTTTTGAAAAATGACCCGCTTACCCGTCATCCATCGAGCTTACCCATGCGATCTGAGGAGATTGAGGTACAAAAATAGGGTCAAAATAATTTAGGAAGAGTCACAAGTAATTGCCGATTTGACAAAATTTTTCAAAAGTTCACAACTTTCTTTTGAACCACCTTGATTGAGTGCCATATTTACCACAGCTGTCTACAAGTGTCCTCTATCTATCCGCGAGTGAAAGGATTTGCATCCTTCGACGTCAAGAATCAGTGGATGTGTTTTGAAGTGTTCGCGATCTTCGTAGTTTTTCTCGTTAAAGAAACGAGCAAGCAAGCGAACAACCGGTGATTGGTTGCTATATCTTACAATTAGTGAATTATAAAAAAAAGCAGGGAAAAATCATGAGGCCTCGTTTCATGTGGGTTGCGAGCTGCTGCGCAGTGGAACGATTTCATGTGAAGGAAGCCTCAACTTTGCGATATCCGAAGCAAGTTTATCCAGCTGTAAGCAGTAGGTGTCTGCGCCAGCAGTGGTGGTATTGTTTGAAGTCTGTGATGAAGCAATCCTACAATCGGAGAGAACCTACTCCGGGTGAAGTTCACCTATTGGGGCTCGTTGTCGCTGCTGAGCTGCACGTTCCCACTGATGCCTCCGTAGGTTGCTTGGCTAGACTGCGCACTCCTCAACCCCAGTGACCCCTTGTCAAGCCGATCGAAACTACGACTTTAGACAGCAAACTTTGGGAGATGATCTTTCGAGCCAGCTTGTCCAACTCATGAAAATTTCATCTTCCTAGCGTGTACAATTTCTCTATGCTCAAAGGGAACGACACATGGTGCACTGGGAGGACTGAAGGTCTACTGCAGTTTGACGAGTACTGGTGCCGGGTTGCCTTCAAGAAGCTCTTGCATGCGTTCAATATCTACGGCATTGGGTGTCCAAAACGTGGTTGTTCTTCAGCTTTTTTAGCGAGTCTGGTCCTCCAGACTCACAAATATCCCGACAGGCTCCTCTTGCTGAGTGCCCCAGGCGGAACTCGTAAAATAGACAGTGACGAACATGTGTTGAATGGAAGACATTATGTTCTCCCAAAAGACATTATGTGTTCTGAAGAACGTAAGGTCGAATTTTGTAATATGAAAGGACACTAAGGTCGCCACACACTCACAGCACGAACATCGTTTTAGAGGGATGGCGCGGGTACAAGACTCAACCTATTATTGACCACAAGTCGCAACCAGCTCGTGTGAACGGCATTGTGTTCCCTTCCGTACAATCACACAACCCATGAAGCATTTTGACGTGTGGAATAGAGTGCGATAGTGACCTGAAAGTAAGAATACCCACCTCTAGTCGCGGTATTTCTTCCGGCTCAACAGCTACGATTAGTTTCCCAGCTTTCTTGTGCGGAAAATTGTTCTCTTCGAAAAACTTGTAAGCGAGATCGTGACCTAATCAATACCAAATTATCAGTTGACAATAAATGACTATCAGTATGTGATAAAAGAATGTTCAATACAACGAGAAAGAAAATAAAATCTAGACCTTCAACACAAAGTTTCGCTTTCAAGGTTCCAGGAGTGTAATAAATCCCTGCATGAATTACACCACTGTTGTTGCCACTCTGATGTGGTGCTGAAATCAGTGTTACTGAAGACCGAGTGGACTGAAGAAGAAAATGCATCTCCGAACGATTTCTAACAAGGAAAGCAAGGAAATAGTCGACGGTTTGGTAGGAAGTCACCGTGCGACGTCGCGCCTCTCGAAGGATTACAAACAGCCCCTCATGGCGAGAACATCTGCAGCACAAGTTTTCGCAAAAACCCGCAAATGAGGCTGCATCGTGGAATCCAGCACATTTTGGGAAAGTAGGGGTAATCGTGTGTCGTAAACGCTGAACTGCAACTAGCGCAACCCAAATTATTTCTCTAAAAACGAACACATTAACGGTGCCCGCTATGAGTTGCTTTCCCACTGCATCTAGAAAGAATCACTGGTATAGGTGCTCATAAATGTACTACAAGAAATTGGAGCAAAACGTCCACTAAAGGAACAACAAAGATGTGCTACTGTCGCTCAGACCCATGGCGCACATGTCGTTGGGAGGGGGAGGACATTCGAAGTGAGTGAGCCACTTACAGAACTTGGGAGGGGATAGGACTCTGGGGAGGGGGATGAGCCATTTGTGTTCTACCTGGCGTTTCTACCCACACATTGGGTACACGTATTGGGCATAGTGCTAGTGCCACTTATCATCGGTCCTGTTTTCAATGTCCCCAGGCCATGAGCACCCCGTCCAGATCGTGGACCAACATCAAACCCTAGAACACTGTCGGCGGGGGTTAATCATATTTTCTGTACTTCCGCGATTCCAGAAAAGGGACACTGATACGAATCTCGGTAGATTGGTATTCTATGACTGCCCTAACCTCACGGTTTGTGAGCGCTTATTCTACAACAGAGCAGTTCACGTACAAATAGGCCTTGAAAAGCTCACACATCTTATTCTCCTTTTCGAGCAAGCAGATTTTCAAGTGTGGATACTCCATTTTTAGTTGACGAGCTGTCGCGCTACCGACGATGCCACCGCCCACGACGGCTATATCGAATTTCTGCGGAGCCCTGTACAACA
>MU882722.1:0-31919 GCA_036418205.1 Ostertagia ostertagi
TAACTGCAAAATGAACCTGCCAAGGAAGTTGTGAGCAGTCAAAGTTGGCTGGAAGTGAAGCATTACGTATTGACCGTGCTCGCCTCCGGGCTTTCAAAGTCGCCGTGGAGTAGTGGTAGTGCTCTCGGAATTTGCACTCCAACGGGAAGAGAGCTTATGACCTCCAGGGTGAAGAGCGAGGGCACTACCACTACTCCGCGGCGACTCTGAAAGCCTGGAGCACGGTAGTGTAATGCTTTACTTCCAGCCAACTTTGACTGCTCACAACTTCCTTGGCAGGTTCATTTTGCAGTTTTAGTTTCCATATTTGTAATCAGCGTTTGAAGCTCTATCGATATATCTGGGTCTCAATTCAAAGTTCCATGGGAAGTTGAATGCCTTTCCTGGTTAGGGTCAGAGTTCCGCTGTGGTATGCTATTTCGAGGAGCTCTGCATGGACGTAAGCAAACCAGCCCTTTTGGCGCTTCGGCTGGGACCGTATGCTGAATGTTGGGGAGGGGATGGAGTCCCCGACGGTGGACGGACCACTTCAACTCGGTCCTTAGAACCGCCACAATTTGGTGCTTACCTCAGAACTAAGCCTTAAAGAGAGGACGGGTCCGTCCCCTCTCCAAGGCTTAGTCCTGGGGTGAGCAAACCAGCCCTTCTGGCGGAGCTGCTGGACCAGCTGCACCACTTGCGTCAGTACTCTCCTATCGTACCAACCGAGTTGAAGTAAACCGTCGACCGTTGGGGACCCCATCCCCTCCCCAACATTCAGCATACGGTCCCAGCCGAAACGCCAAAAGGGCTGGTTTGCTTACCTCCTATGGGCGTTGTCGAGATCCTTCTCCCTCCCTCCCCTACAAGGGATAGTGGTAGTGCCAAACGCAATATTTATTATTTATTGCATGTGCTTTAGGCACATGAGAGAATACAACTTATCCAGCAAAAAAATCAAAAACAGGTACCTAATACTGAAAAGAGCCTCCAAGGCAATAAAAGAAACGACAAACAAAAAAGTGATGATCTGTATGAGGTAGTAGCAAAAAAGAAAAAAGATGGTGGATTCTCCACGCTATATGTATATAATTACCACTTACAAACATGTCGTGTTCTGTGGTGTTACCGTAATGAATAGGATATTTTGAAGCTTCGGTTAGCTCACTCTTTGTTCTGAACTGTTGTCTTCTTGTTTTCACGCTCTGTTTGATCTTTCCACATTCGCTACAGCAGTAAATCATAATCTGCTGCTGGCTGTTTATCGAGTTCCTTGACTTGCTTCTCGTAAGGCTGAGCACATTTTTTTCATTACGACATGGAGCCTGTCGCGCCTTTGTCAGAAATGCTTTTAGGTGCTAAGGTTGGTGTAGCGGAAGCAACAAAGTCAAATTGTCGCCTCAGTGAATTTGCAAAGCCGGCTTGCCGACTGTTTGGTTGCAGGTCTCATTAGGTTGCAACCGGGAATGTAGCAGTGGTTTTACGAACGAAAGTCTGTCTGGTGGTGGCAGCTCCACCAGCTAGGATGGATATACCTTTTAGGAAGGATTTCCTTACTTGCAGGTGTTGTGTGTAAAGCTAAGCGCACAAGCATCAGAAATGTTCACTGTTGGTTCACAGGAAAATCATTCAAAGGTTTTTGCAAGAAAAAGACCTCAAGTCCCCATCACCATTCAGAACGGGATGTGCTTTTCTATTGCCTTTGGGCGCTGATTTCAACTCTGCCTTTCAGATCCGCTAGAGGGGAATGATTGTTTATTCTTAATGCAAGCAAAATGCAGGGTGGCGCCTAAAGCCTTATTTTAACCGAGAGCAAGGGCGTGCGAATAATGTCTACGCTTGGTAGTTGGTAGTCCACCTGTCATCACCGATCACAAGTGCTCAACGTACTATCAGATCTTCCATCTTCCCTTTCGTTTTTGTCGCAGAGTAATTTGCTATCGCTTTGGTGCAGCCATGTGATCTCTTGATGGTTATATTCCTTCTAATGAGTATATATATATATATTGTACATATACGTATATGAAAAGCTGAGTTGGGATGAAATGGTGCCCCGGTAGCGTAACTGGTAGCGCACTTGCCCGGAAAGCGAGAGGTGCGGGTTCTAGTCCCGCCTGGGGCGAAAGTTTTGTTCACAACCCAGCATTCTTGTGAAACATTCGCAAGGCGAACTGCGGCCAAAAACAGCAGTTAACAAACAAAACAAGTCAAAATTCATTGCTAAAGCTTTCAGCCTCGCGGTCATTGCCGATATCGGCTAACCGGCTCAACACGTTATACGTGTGAGTGCTGAAAGCTATGGTACGTATACCATGAAAAGCTGAGTTGGAATGAAATGGTGCCCCGGTAGCGTAACTGGTAGCGCACTTGCCCGGAAAGCGAGAGGTGCGGGTTCTAGTCCCGCCTGGGGCGAAAGTTTTGTTCACAACCCAGCATTCTTGTGAAACATTCCTTCTAATATTTGAAAGTAGTCAGTTCATTCATCTGTTCATTCACGTTAGCCTTACAAGGAAGGTCTTTCAGGGTGTGCCAAGCTTTTTCAAAACGGTCTTTTGCATGATATAGAGGCACATGCGGGAACCACAGAACCATGGTTAATTTTTCCTGAACGGCCCTCTGAATACCAGAAAAGGGGGTCCCTAGTCACACCTTTTTCACCAGTTTTTCAATCAAAGTCTATTTGTAAGGGTTACTGACGTTCCTAATCATGAATTTGGTACTAATTATTCATGCTAACTCCATTTTGCGCGAATTTGGAAACGTCAACTCGAAATGCAAAAATTTGTCACCACGAGGAATCGAACTAGGGACCCCTTTTCTGGTATTCAGAGGGCCGTTCAGGAAAAATGAACCATGCTTCTGTGGTCCCCATATGTGCCCCAATGTCATGCAAGAAACCATTTTGAAAAAGCTTGGCACACCCTGAACGACCTCCCTTGTAAGAGTCTACAGCTAGTGCTCCTTCCCCGGTCACGAGTGCTGCGCAGCGTATACGCTATTTTTATCACCTTGCTTTGCAACCCCGAGGTTACATTTTAAGTCATTTTGCGCTATTCTGAGTGTTCCATATGTATCGAGAAGCCGTTCTATTCGAGTGCAACTAACGATGCGTGTTAAGGCGTGCATCACCCTGATTGTATCCTAGAGCAGGTTTTTATTACTCAGTTTGGATATCTTAATGGATTGCGAAAGCCGAATGCGAACGCTTTTTATTTCTCATGTCTGAGAAGTTGTCAAGAATAACGAGCAGCAATTTCGTAGATTGGTGCTGAGATATATTATTTGGGCGCTTGATATTGGCTAAATCTCCAGCCGGCTATAGCTGCCTGGCCAAGGTGCATTGCACGGCCATCGGTATATTCATCCGTTGCTATGGGCTCATGCTGAACAACTTTCATGCATTTTATATGAATCGATTCATTTCTGCTGTTACTGGAGACCATTGACCACGTCCATATTAGGTAGGGAATAATTGAGGGAGCAACTATCATTGGCTTTGAATGGGAATGAAGCGGATGAGCGGGACATCAAACAGCGCCGCCACATTTTCTATGGTAAACACAGCTGCGACAAGCCATATCATTGAAATTATTTTCGTCCTACTCGCTTTGTCTTTTTCTAACTTCGTGAATTGAGCTGTAACCATTTCAAAAGTATTTCAATGAGTAGTTACCTCTTTGGTGGGTGAGCACTGCACTTCATGGATTCCCATTCCCGAAGAAGCCGTCCTCATTACGCGAAGAAATAACAACCCTATCGATTGCTTTCGCCTTTTCTGCGGATTTCGCTGTTTTGCTCGATAAGTTTCCTCGGTGTAAGTTTCACTGAGGAAAAGTTTGATGCTTTCGCAGCTTGCAGTGACCAGGTGGAGTTAGGCGTTCACGCTCGGACTGCCTTTGACTATGAACTACCTCTTCATTTGCAAATCGGCTGCCCCGTGATGTGGCAGGAAATTCAACAATTGCCTTTGCATGACACTTGCCATTAGAAAAAGCCATGCATGGATGTGATCGATGAGGACAGCACGGCTATTGCCATGGTTCGGGATCGCTGTGCAATACATTCACATAGCAGAAGGGGTTTTCAAAGAGACACGTCTTTTCCACGAACATAGCCTTTCTCACGGGTCTTCCTTGCCATATGGCAAGACGGCATAGTTCTATCCCCGACACAACAAACAGCAAATGGAGAAAATCAATGGACCTGTAAAAGGCCTTAACGTAGTGCCATGCAACGTTCTTACGAGTTTCGCAAGCCGTTTTTTTACGTCTTTCTCAACGCTTACGTTTCACTTCACACCTTTCAACCCATTTGGAGAACCGTTTACTGGTTTTTAATTACGATCGCAGCGGATCAAAGCGCACACCGCTGATAAGAGAAATTGTGAATATCGTGCCGCTTCGTAACGTCATTTAAAGCTCTCTGCAGAAGTGCGAATTTTCTCGCCAAAGTTGTTTTCAAATTCACCGCAATCAGTTCGTGTTTTTTCGCGTGCTGAGTGCTGGTTATTGAACGGAAGACATTCGGCCTTCACCACATCCCCGTGTACAATTACCGTTGTGAGTCATCACATGCAATACCACTGAGTTTCCTCGTAACGCTATCGAATACTTGTCGAATAGGCGAACGTGTCGATGTGAGAGGAGAGAGTGAGAGAGAGAGGGCAAAGTAAGGCTGACGCTGATTTCAACTCGTTTCGAGGAGCTCTGGAACGTGCATGAAATAGGATAATTGAGCCCATACTTGTAAAAAAGGATGGAAGGCGATGCTCGGGGATGAATTCCCCGTCGTCAGCGCTACTCGGCCGCCGCTAGTCCGATATGCACCTCGCATAGGCAGCGTCGTGTTTACCGCCGTGGTTTGCTGCACTTCGGCGTTGATCACGTTTTTTTTTCTCTCCAGGCCTCCAGACGCACCCTCGTTTCGTCCAGTTTCCCTGATTCAGTAAGTTTACAATGTCGTTCCACATCTTTGACACATGAAATTCATGTTTTTGGTTCGATTCGAGTTTTGCTGAACTCAAACGCCACTCGTAATAGCTTCAGTCCTTATCAGTACCCTTCAATCAGATGCTGATGCTTTTATCAGCTGATAACTGAACTGCTTGCAACATTCACATTACTCATACAGGAATACAATTTTGCTTTTTTTTTTCGAAAATGAGATCATTTTCCACCTCATTTGTTATCTTCTGTCTTCCATTTTCTTTGTCGTCACCCTCTGTTCAGTGCTCTTGTGGTAGGGTTAACGGTTACTGTATGACTCGTGTCCATTCTTTTCGTAAGGCAGTTGCAAGGAGTTTATGTGAAGAGGCCACTCAGAGGCCTTCCTATTGATTTGCAGAACTGGTATTTATTCGATCGGGATCATGTAAATCATTTGCAGATATTTGATGAGCAATTATAGCTAAACTCCTCACTTCATCCAACAGATACCCGGTGGTTACCTTGCGGTGTCACTGGCACAATTCTCTTCGCTTTCACGTCGATGCCTCCTCACAAGAGAGCCTCGTTTAATTGAATTGTTAATGCTTTGGCGTTCATGTTTCGCCGGGCTAAAATGATGTATCGCCGAAAGAAATGGGCGTTTGCGATGTTTGAAAGAATCATGCTTCTAATGCTGAAATCCTATTGAATATGTCTACTGCGCTAAGACGCGTCATCATCGATTGTAATGTGGCAATAATGTTCAACGGAGGGGAGAAGGGATCCACTAAAGGATCTTTTATATGCCGTCAAGGGAAACTGTAAATGCGAAATCGAATCCACTCCACGAATCTGCCTGTCACAACGTAATTCTTTCAAGGGATGAGTCTCCAAAAGCATCCACTGAACCTGTTGGTGCTCTCGATTACTCAGATTTCTTTTTAGCCTTTCACTCTCACCTTTCAAGAAGCAAATTGGCTGATGGCTCTTAGAAGGAAGCTTGCATGAACACAACCATTGAGGGAGTCACACCTTCGCACTATACTATTTTCTGAATACTCGCTTTATTAATTTTTCGCCTTTATTCCAGTACCTATAATGGAATTTTTTTGCTCATACTTGCATTGTTCATTTTATTCTGTAGCGATGTCGTAAATCAATAAATAAATGACGAAATAAATAAATAAATATGTAGGTAAATAAATAAATAATTAAATAAATAAATAAACAAATAAATGAGTAAATAAATAAATGGAATCTCTGCAGCCCTATTGCTCTCCTTTACATTCTCTATCTTGACCGTTGGGTTCTTTTAACCCTTTGACGACCGTGTGGCCCGCCGGTGGGCCACACTTTCGCTCGGTGGCGACACGTTTTTAGGGGTTTATTTTGGCATTTTTTATGTTTCAAAACTACACAAATACATTATCGAATTCGCGGAATAATGCGCTAATTACTAATAGTGAAATTGTTGGAGAGTTAATGATTATTGATGAAAAAATTTAGAAAGAAGTGAAGTGACGCATTCATAACGGCGGTCGTCAAAGGGTTAATAGAAGTTCTGAGTGAAGGTGAGGTGGTTCTTCGATTTTGAAAAAAGAACATATTAGTTTTGTAAAGGCTATTCAGTGGAACAACGGCAAATTGTTAGTTTGCAGCTGGTTTTCGGACTCGTGTATCATACTTCCCATACATTTGAACTGGAATTCTGTCAGTTTTTGAGTGAACTGCTGTTCTTGGCCGCAGTTCGCCATGCGGAAAGTTATCATTATCATTGTCATTATCTCTCAGTTTTTCTCTCTTCTTTTCTCTTCTGTTTTCGGTTTTGCTCTCTGAATCGCTTTGTTTTGTTGCCTCTTTCTGGCTCTTATTTCTTATAAACTCTGACTCATTTCCCTTTTTGGCATTTTCTGGAATATTCTAAATGATTCATGTTTTGTTGCCTACTTGGAATTCGATGCGGTTCCCAACTGCTTTTGTCACTCGTCTTGCTGGTTTTGTCAAGTAGTGTCGGTTTTCGGTATCCTTTTGATATATTTTCCCCTCAGGCCCCCCCCCCATGATTCACTTTTCATCTCTTTGTTTTCTTTTAGAATCGATATAACATGTTGATGTTTTCTTCTCCCCTCCAGTAACCGAGAATTCTAGCTGTCACTTTTTGAGCTGAAGTTCTATGCCATATGCCATTTTCGAATGTACTCAAACTTGTTCCACTGAGTTCACCACACTTCGCCCCTTTCCGCGGCTGTCGGGTTGACGTGTTCAAAGACTGATTAATTCAGGATTTGCGGTAAAAACTGGCCGCCAACGTGCCAATCGTTTTGTGCCTCTTTTTCAGTTTTCTGCACTTTCTTTGTGATGTGTTTGAAGTTCTTATTCTTGTTTCGTTGTTGTTTTTTTTATTTTTGAATTTTTACATCACTTATTTAGAAGTTGTGCTAAGTTGAACAGTTTCCTGCTTTTGTCTCATCTATCTTGCTAAGCACACTGGAAACCTTGAGTTCACTAGATGCAAGAATACGAAAATAGCCAGATCGAGTCTAATTTAAAAAGAAGTTAGAAAAAATGCACATTCTCTCTCAAGAGAAATGATAGTGGTTCCTGGAAATCCTTACTTTCCTAGAAAAACATTCAAATTTGACTTATTAGAATTTATAAAAAAAGGGAAAGCATCCAGCTCCGAGTAATTCCTTTTTGGGATGCGCCATGCACTCTGTTTATTTTTCTTATTCAGATTGACCGCTGGCTAAACTTTGATGTTTATCAACTTGTGGTACATAGCTGATGTGTAAATTTTTTTCGTCTTATATGATTCCACTACGAATTAAGCTTCCCGAGGAGATTTAATGCTTGGTTGGATTGGAAAGGTTATCTTGAGTTGTTACTCTTTGAACATGGAGTGCGGGTATATGGGTCGTGTATGCTATACGAAGTTCTGTACGACAATGCTACCCTAAAATCCCATAGATAAGAGCGGTCCATAGATATTTTTTCAAAAATAAAATAAAAATAAAAATATTTTTTCAAAATCATTTTTTACCGGTAAATTAAACCGCTCTTATCTATGGAATTTTACTGATCGAATGGGCTCTTCAAGTTCTATCCAGAGATCAAATTCCGGCATTTCTAGAGAGATTCCGGCAGAAATTCCGTTAAAATCGCTATTTTTCTATATGAATTGTTTATTAAGTGGGCGGGGTTTAGAGTTGAGGGACGGAGCTTCTTCTAAACTTCTTCTCCGATTTTTATTTATCCATCCATCAAGTTAGAGGGGTGACTGCATTCAATTTCAATTTCATTCCAATTCATTTTTCACCGGTAAATTAACGTTCGTATAATGTAGGATTTTAGGGTAAGTATGAGAGGATGAGAATAAATTTACGTTGTTGATATTGTGAGTTACCTACCCCAGTGAACTGCAGTAAGGTGGTCTGCATTTTTGGAAACGTTTTCAATAGGGCATAAAAATTCATGAGTATCAAAACGTGACAACCCATTTTATCGAAAGCAATTTATTATGGCATTGAGAACTATGATTTTCTCCGTGATCCTTTGGCCTGATTCTTACTCGTGTTTGGGTCTCTTCCTGGTTTTCTAGGTAGTGAATAATGAACGAACATGAACAACTGCTTTAGATAATGATGTCAGAAGAGATAGAGTCCCAGATGCTGAATTCCAGGCAATGTCTTGAACCAGCGTCTTTAGGTTGTATGTAGAAAGCTGCTTTCTGTATGGGATGAGTGGAAGCGTGTAGACGTTGATATGAAACGAATCGTATACATATACGATCGTTTTTGGAAAAGATAGATCTCCTCTTATGCGTGACAGACTCGCAATAGTTGGTGATAATGGAAGTGGAGTGAGAGCGAAGTGACATCATTTTTTTTCATCTAGGTATCCCAAATTCTCCTTGGGATTCCTGTGGAGCCTCAAAGCAGAAAAAATTTCTGTTTGGAGACTGTTTTGATGCAGTTGCAATTTGTGTGAAGGTAACAAATTTTTTGTGTAGTCAATTCCAGTTTGGCTGAAGATGGCGTTGTCCACAGAAAGGGTGTGGTAGCATTTCTCATCATTCTTCGAAATGCCCTAATGAGTCATTTTCACAATTTTGGGCTGAGTGTTGCCGCGCCAAAAACATTTTCCCGCTCCAACACCCGCTTTAGTCTTTTTTGAGAGAATGACCTCAACCAAGTTTTGACACTAACGATTGCGGTTCCAGCGAAAGCACCTTTTCGGCACTCTCAGCATCTCTTTCCAGGTTACATGGGGT
Source organism: Ostertagia ostertagi (assembly GCA_036418205.1). Classification (NCBI taxonomy): domain Eukaryota; kingdom Metazoa; phylum Nematoda; class Chromadorea; order Rhabditida; family Trichostrongylidae; genus Ostertagia; species Ostertagia ostertagi. The sequence continues at coordinate 9,175 of MU882722.1, forward strand.
CGACTATCGCTTCATCCGGCATGAGGGATATTCTGAACTCATTTTTCCTTGACCTTAAATTTTCAATATTAAACAGTTTATCCGACTACTCATTTCATTTTTAAATTAAATTTCATCTCAGGATAAGCTTTTTCTTCTGTGGAGGGGGTCTCTCTCATTAGGTTGATTCTTCACGATCTCGGGTCGAAAAGTTTCAAAATCTCACCGACAATCTTGCGCTTGAATTGTTTATAGAGGAGATATCCGCAACAACTATCATACTCGGAGAACGTTCAGACTTGAGTCCTTGGTTAAAAATATGATCCGATGAAAGGAAATTCTATCTAGACTACCGACGACCTTCATCTTTCCCTTTATAATGGGAGCTAGTGGTGTAGTGGCAAGTGGCACGCTTACCACGCGAGCGGTCCGGGGATCAAATCCTGGGTCGTGAGTCGGGCCAACCAAGCCTTCCATCCTCCGGGGTCGGTTAATTGGTACCAGACTTGTCTGGGAGGATAAAAACACTGACTTGTACATCGGCTGGCCCCCGCAAGTCATTGTATAGGCCACATCGCATTCAAACGCCACTACGAATGTACAAATGGAAGTAGAATGCGTGCCGCATCCCAAAGCACGAATGCTTTATCATTATCCTTTTGATGTAGTAGCAACACTAGTAACACTATTCAATGATCATTCGTTTGTTCATCAGCTGGACAAACTGCGCGATCTCCTTCAATGCTTCATACGACTATTTCATTGGGTAATTTTCACCACGTAGTGAAACTTGTTATCGCTTTAAGATTTGGCTATCAAAAATTTGTGAAAAATTTCATTCGGAAAAATTGTCTCAGGGAACGCATGGGAAACTATTGGAAAGGTTTATTCCAGCATGACGGAGGTTATGATTGTGAATCTGTTACCCATTTTTTTCCCTTTATTCTCCTATTTGTGTTTTACCTCATCATCTGAAGCTAGCGGGTATACCATTCTTATCAGACTAATATGGGGGAACTAATACAATACCGGGCAAATTGAGGCCTCGGAGCGGTTATCATGTCTGGCGAGCGCGCCTTTGTTATCGCCTAATCCCAATGCCGAACTGTTTTTTAGAACCAGAAAAACTTTCTTTGTTCGCTTTCAACGCAGTAACTTGCAACAGCGCTCAAGTACAATGCGATGAGATAAGATTTTGCTTTACTTTGCTGCTGTCACATAGCTACTGTACTGTAAACAGATGAATGTAGAGCGTTTATCGGTTTTCCGTGCATCTCTTTTGTCTGAGCTGATTTTGAATGAGCCTTCTTTTATTGGTCTGCGACTCGTGATGATGATGTTACTTGACCGAAATTGCAGTAGAGCATGACCAGTTGGGCTGATTCAATGTTATAAAGAATTTGCAAAGAGGGGTACATAAGCGTTGCAAAAACAGTGGCGCATAAAGCAATCGCCCCGAGCCCAGCTTTCACACATTGCTAGAGTTCCGAATTCATTTTATTGTTCTCTAGCGAAGTTTGTTGCACAAGCAATACCATCTGCTAGCAGTCAGGGAAAGCAGGTTCTCGCCGCTCTCACTTTACTTCTGCCTGAATTTCTTCAGTTTAAGAGCAGAAGTGAATTTTCCGCGGTGCTTTGCTACGTGAATCCAAGTGCCAGCTATGTAGTGAGGGGCGCTGCACCGACCTCCTCAAATTCCTTAGTAGCTGTTCAACTAGGCTTCATCCCTGACTCCACTCTTTATAATCTCAGCTCTAGCACAGGTGTCTATAATCGAGAAATGTGTTAATGAGGGAACATGAATTTTACATCCTCCAGAGCTCTGTGCCTTACAGCTCTGAGCCTCCAAAATTGTTCTGCCTTGAGAAAATAGACTTAATCTGTTCGCAGCCGATTTCCAACTGTTCCTTTTCCTTCATGTTTACAAGATGATTGTCCGGGAGAATCCTTGCGTAGTCACATCTCAGCTTGAAAATCTTGAAGTAAGCTCAATGGGTGCTGGGCTAAGGGCAAAATACTATGCTCCGGGCGGGATAGATTCGCAGCTCTGGCTGCCGGGCAGTCGTACCACTTAAGAAAATGTAAATTTAGTGAATTGTGGTTTCTCGAAATTTACTTTAGGTTACATAGTTTAATTTAGTGTCGTTTCACTTGTACGCATTCGTTTTAAATCCAGTCATCTTACAGGCTATCCAAGTGCTCGTTATCTTTGCTTCTTTTGCAGTAGCGCTGTAGAGATTGTACTACGTTTTATGACTCAGATATGTATGATCTGGAATCTGTAGCTGGTATATGAACAGGTTCCAGAAGATTTCGCAGTTTTTTCCTCGTATTCACGGAAACCAATTGCCATTCCCATCGCTCTCTCTGCATATTTAAGGATTTCTTTTTTCCACTTCCGTAGATTTACTAATGAGTCAAGCTAAGCTTCCGAAATCCACCCCGCGCTTTTTGGACTTCCTTCATTACTCTGAACTCGTAACAGAACGTTTTCGAATCTTCCAATAATCAATGACCTTAGAGTTGTGTGAACTGGGCAGTTTGTTCCTGTTGCGGTTTTGTTTTTTATCAAAGAACGTGTCAACTTGTCCGCGGCTGATCAGCGCGCGCGCTCAGCCTGGCTCCGTACGAAACAGAACGGCAATGAAGCTGGTAGCTCGTTTCCATGCCCACCTAAATCGTTATTTCGGCTGTATTTGCTCTATGACTAACCTTCAACGATGTTGTCTTTTAATGGAATCTGCCCACCAGCTTACCCTGTAATACGTTTGGATAATATGCCTTTGCTACGTGCGTGGTTATCGATTTTGAATTTTCAGAGTTTGCTGAGTAGTGTGTTTTGTCCAGAATGCCACACGGAGCACAATGCGTCTGCCAGATCTGTACTTGCGGGTGAGTTCCTGCATTTAACATCTTTCAGCATACCGTTTTTTGCTCGAGTGTTTCTTTATTCTTTGACTCTTTAAACTTGTATTTGTCTCTTTCTTCATTAAACTGAAAGTCAGCACAAATATTTTCGTTCATTATAAGGGTTTGGAAAAACTAATACTCATCTTAGGTTGAGTCATAAGTAGGTGCCGACTTCTTCGTACCAGCGTCATCTTTTCCAGAATACTTGTGTTTTCCTAACGTGTTCCGGCTGAGGCACTGACCGAGAGAAGCCTGCTGGGATATCTGCGCTGCTGACGAACTAGACACGCTAAAAGCGATGATCTGTCGAAAATGGTTCGAGATGTTTTACCAGGGCGAAAACAGCCCTGATGATCGACCACGTTCCAGATACCCACTGGCCGTAGATATGGAACGCATCCAAGAGCTCAATGAAGGCAACCTGTGCGCCACTATCCATCGAATTGCAGTGGGCCTTCAGTCTTCCCTGAGCTCCATGTCTCGTGCCCTTTGAGCCACGAGAGAATTGCCCATGTCACATTGGATACATGCAGCTCAACAGCGAGAACGAGCTCCATGAAATGACCATCATCCAAGGAGGATTCCGCTCTCCAGATTTTGGATTGCATCATTTCAGACTTAAACAGATATACCACTGGTTGCGCAGGCACCTGCTGCTTGCAGCTGTATGAACTTGCTACGAATATCGCGAAGTTGTGTTTTACAATAGACGAAATTGTCCCACGCGGCAACTCGCAACCCTCATATAACCAGGAAATGACAGAATATTATGCGGCAGGCTTCCTTGTTCTCATCCTCTCTTCTTGCCCGCTAAAAGGGTGAATATTGCTCGAGGATTCCTCAACGGCACGTCGAGGATTTTCGCCTGATCCTTTACGTTCTCGCGCGCGGATATTCACTCTCGCCACCCGCGAGCCGTCTGTGCTCTCCGCGCGTACATTCACTCTCGGCACTACTCTCGCACAGCAGAGAGCGGTGGTCGAGGAATTCCTCGACCGTTATTCACCCTGCCCTTTAATGGTATACCAACCAACTTTAAGTTGTTCCGCTCGCTTGCTCGTTTTTGAAGGTGAAAGCCAGTATGATCGCGAACACTTCGAACGGGCGTCCAACTATTGTTCGCATCGAGGAATGCATAGTTCTGGGAGAGAAGTAATCATACACCTGCGATAGCTAGAGCACAGTGAAAAAAATTGTGGTGAAACTGGCACTTGATAAAAAAAGTCTCTAGACAAGTAATGAATTCTGAAAGTTGCGGTCGAACCGGCACTTACGTTTGACTCAACCTAGTAGTTCCTTTTTGCACATCGTGATTTGTTTCAAGCTTCTTTCACTTTCAAATCGATACTGGTGTCATCTGCATGATCTATTGTATCAAAATGCTCAACCTTATGAATATAGCTCCTTTTCTGGTATTTCCCTGATCTGTACGCTAGAAGGGAGCTTAGCGGAGAACTCCACGTCAAGGTTGGAGGGTACTGGAGGGTAAAACGAAAAATATACCTAGTGGAAGGGGAGGCGGTCCCTCAGTGTGCGGAACGATGCGCGTTTCGCTGCGAAGGATGTGATCCTAGTGGGGTAGCAGGGCCGTACTGGCGTCGCTTACAACGTACACTCTCCAGGACTGACCATCCTTTCACCGTACGACTCTTGCCGCGGATGTTAGCCACTGAGCAGGGACGCAGAGCGAAGGTTTATATATGTATGCTTCAGTACTAATGATATTCGCCCCAAAGTAGAAATCAACGAGCAAAAAAAGCAGCCATGCATATCTTGCTTGATTTTCAGTGGGTTGGCGTTTTTTTACTTATCACACCTTTGGGGTTATATAAGGCAACCAGATGCATTAGCTAAGATAGCGCGTTTCCAAGCGTGATGCAAGTTTTAATCAAGGTTGACGGACTCTTTTGTTAACCAGGCAGCAGAATCAACTTCACCGTTTATTCTGTTATCCGCTTAACAAAGGCACCCTATGAAGATGCATCCATCTAGGAGTGATCCATGTTCATCATAATGTTGCGATACGCTCATATGCGGTCAAAAGCCTTTTTGAATTGGGCTTTAGCGTCAGATATTTACGATGATGCCTGCGGTCATGCTGTGTTTTTGTGCGCCAATCACAAAGAAGCTGCGCACGCGCCATCTTTGGCTGGAGGTCGATAGGCTAGTGAACTCGGTATTCGACAGGAGGCTCGTCGCGCGGCAAGAAGGCAGAGTCAGCGGACAAATTGCAGTGCGTGATCTGCGATGTAGGACGTACAGTGCCACAAAATAAGCCGTTTGGACACGGAGAGCACCCGAAATCAGCATGAATTATGATGTTCCTGCCGCAGTCACGTACAGTGCGCGACGCATGACGCGCTTTCTGGAGCAGTCTTACAAGTCACGCAATCAGAGAGGCTACCGCAGCTCTTCAGGGTAATGATCTAAAATTGGAGAAACGTCGTAGCCTTTGCCTTGTCGCCTGCGCGGCGAAGCTGGTCGCTGCTCCGCGCGCGGGCAGACCCACCTGCCGCGCCATCCCACGTCAGGCCAGGCCACATGCACCCCATCCTCCACCTCTAGATTAACTGCGCTTGGTATAGTTGGCGAGTTTGCTCGACACATTCTCTCCTCGTTGAGAGAGCGCAGAGAAAACGAGAAGTGGGAGGCGAGCACTTATGAAAATCGATGACATTGACATTGCGCGCCCCAGTGCCAACTCTTTGGCGCGTCAATGCGCACGCTGACTTCGTGTGCTCACCGTGTCCAAACGGCTTGAGTCCAATGCTACGTCCTATTTAACTTGACGCGAAATCACTACAGTACTCGCTGCGACTCGGCCGCTAACTCTGCCTACTTGCCGCGCGACGGGTCTCCTGCCGGATACCCCTCTAACCAGGAAGGGTCATTAGGCCAACCCGGCCAAATGAAATGAGGTGCACATTTCTGTACGCAGCATGAGACGCTGAACTCAAATCTGCTTTCATATCTGCTGAACTCTTCTCTGAAAGGAGTTACGGAGGGTTTTTGTTGCCGCCCTTGATTTTCAGTGTTTTGCCTGCAATCACATGTTAGCCGCACTTATAAAAGTATCGAAAGGAGAACCGAGGCACTGGTGATGTGAGCTTCGGTAGCGCAGTTGGTAGCGGTCGTGTTTCTCACGGAGGGGGTCGGGGGTTCGGTCCCTTACGGGGTTTGTTGTTTTGCTTTTTTTCCAACATGGCTGAAAAGCCTTTTTGAATCTGTTATTTTACCAATGGTCGCCCGACGCTACATCTACGAAGAGTTTGCAAGCTGACCCTCTTAAACTTAAGCACTACTTGTCTGTGAAAGCCTATGGTGCCCGTAGTGCAGGTGCTATGCTTTTCCGTGGCAAGTAGGTATGATATTCGTATTCAGGGGATCAAACTACCCCTTACAGCGAGTTTTTCGCCAAATCTGAGGCGACGAACTAATTGAGAAAAAGCGGAGCAGTGATGGGATTACCACTCCTCAAACTCCACTTTTTTGGGTTGACCAATCATGGACGACGGGGAAAGGGGAGAGAAGGTGTTGTATTAGGAAATAATGGTTTGTAGATCTTTGGATGATGCGACGGGCAAGCCAGACACAATTTTTGTCTATTATGAAAAGTTTTTAAAAAATTTATTCTACCCAAGTGCCAGCCTTTTGTAATGGATTGGTGGATCGGTGAGTAAGTGACTGCCCAAATTTTCGAGGTTAGGTCAAAATTTCAGAATTCGCTAGAAGTTTGCTCAAAGGGAGAGTCTGGCTCCCTGATTACGAATATCATACTTGTTCGAAGCAAAAATGCCTGGCGCCTGCGCTACAAGCGCCCAAAGTAGTGAGGAGCGATGCCGCCCAAGTTCGTTATTAATTGCCCTTAAATTCTTTTTACTGTTAACTATACGCAAGCATGTTGGACTAGCAATGTTAGGAGTCTTCCTAGCTATCTTACTGCAAACGGCAAAAGAACAAACTCGCCAGGGAGTTGATCCCCTGACCTCTTTTTCGTGAGCGTCGACCACAGCCCCTGCGCTTTTCTGCTTCATAATTCCTTTCAGAGAAGAGTTCAGCAGATTTTATTTATTTATTTATTTATTCAATACGCTGTGTAAGACAACGTTAGAAAGGAAAATACGCAATAAAACTATAACATCAACGAGAAGCTGAGGTAAATATAAACAAGTCAATCAGTGGAGAAGTGTTGCCGATTATGCCTTTTATGCCTTAGTTACGAGTTTTGCTATTGAGCGTCTGAAGGACGCCCGAGAGCTCGGGAAGCAATTGGATTTGCTATAACGTAAATATGCAAGACCTGCCCTAACCGTGAAAAAGGTACGCCTGATGGAAGTTTTCGGCCTGGGAAATGACAATTTGAGGTGACCACCCCTAGTGTTAGATGGAATAAGGCTGTAGAATTGTGAAATTTTAACCGCGGACTTGTCGCTGAGAAGATTGTGAACCATGCATAAATCGAAGAACAAACGTCTAGACTGAAGGGAAGGGAGATCATAAAATTTATTCCGTATTTCAGCCTTCGGTATTCTTGAATACAGGAAGCCACCGCGACGAACCAGCATTTTTCTAGTGTAATTATTTTGAACCTTCTCAATCAGTGCAATGTCTTTCTTTTTGTGCGGCGAGAAAACCACAGTCCCATTCTCAACAAGTGGGCGAACATAAGTTTTGTAAACTGGGACGAGAGTTTTGCTGTCCTTGGTTGTCAAAGCTTTGAAAATTTGATAGGTGCGGTGGCACGCTTTCTTGTAAATTTGCTTGAAGTGTGGAGAAAAGTCAAGCTTATTATTGTAACGGAACCCTAAGTCTTTAATCTCATCGACTGTCAAAATCTGTTGTCCATTTATGAAGTATGTGGACGGGCAGGGGGGCCTAGGTGCATGTGAAAGGTTTTGGAGGAAGATAGAGGAATCTGCCAGTCTACAGACCACTGTACAAGACTACTGATGGAGGACTGCAAGGACTCAGCATCCTGTGGGGAATTGATCACTTTATAGAATTTCAGGTCATCAGCGTATTGCTTACAAACAACACCATACTGAGAGCTAATTGGAGCCAAATCCGCAGAATATATATTGAAAAGTATGGGGGATAACACCCCTCCTTGAGGCACTCCGCTGGTAGAATAGAATACTTTTGAATAGGAATTATTTATACGAACTTGATAGGTGCGTTGGCAGAGATATTCCTCGATCCACTTATATACTTTCTCATGGAATCCGAGCTTATAAATTTTGTACAGTAACTTTTGATGGCTCACTTTGTCAAAAGCTTTGGTAAAGTCAAAATAAACCACATCCACGCTTTTCTTATTATCTAAAGCCTCAGTCCAGTCATTGAGAGACTCAAGCATATTTGTAATTACCGATCTCCCCGATACGAAACCATGTTGTGAGTCAGGAATCGTGCAGTTCTTAGCAAGATGTTGAAAGAATATGCTTTTTTAGCAACTTCTCAAACAGCCTGCAAAAAATGGATGTGATGCTGATGGGTCTGTAATTGGAAATATCGGACGAGGGCATAGTTTTCAAGATAGGAGTGATGTACGAGTGTTTCCACAAGCTAGGGACTTGCGAGAACATAATGGACTGATTGAAAAGGTACGATAAGGGGAAGGCAATAGCATGAGCAATATTCTTGACGAATTCGAAAGGAACTTGATCTGGCGTAATGGAAGAGGAACAGGGCCAATTTTTCAAGAGATTGTAGATATCATTCGCGTCAAAGTAGGGAAATGTCAACATTTCATTGGTTACATTGGGCGAGTATGGAGGAAGACAGTTATTGTCCTGCTGAAACACTTTGTCAAATTCTGAGGCCAAGGCATTAGCCTTTTCAAGATCATTTACCAGGAGTCTACCATCCAGTTTCAAATCCGTAAGTAGTGATTTGCTACGAAGTCTTGACCTCATAAAATTGAAAAAGCGATGCTTATTCTTGGACTCAATAATCTTCTTTTCCACACTTCTATTGTATTTGATGAGTTTTTCAGAAAATTTGGCCGAAAAGGCTTTATACTCAGTCCAGTCACCGGTCCGCCTAGCATACTGTAGAAGACAGTCTCTATGGTCCATCATGTTTTGTAGATAGACCGGGAGGTGATCTCTGGTCGGAACGAAATAACCACAAGGAACAAACAGATCTATGGTATGCTTCAGTATAGAGAGGAACATCATGTACTTTTCATCAACATTGGAAACCGTTTCAAATGAGGGGATCCATTGAATATTAAATAAGTATCTGCTAATCACCGAGTAGTTGCACTTGGTGAAAAGCCTCTTGAAAACAGGGGTACAGGGAATGCTACGTCCAGTAATCTTGAAAGAAACACAAAAATGGTCACTATGGCCGATTGGTGACTTTACTGATACATCTTTTATTAGCTCTCCGTCGTTTGAAAACAGAAGATCCAACAAATTGTTACCCCTTGTGGGATGATCAACGTATTGTTTGAACCCATGGGTTGCGAAGGTGTCAAAAAGTGGATGAGAAATATCTCTGATATTGTTCCATTGCGCCCAGTCGAACTCTGGAATATTGAAGTCACCTACCACAAGGACCGGCATTGATACCGCAGCTAGATCGCTAACTACTTTTCCTAGTTGTTCATTGATGGAGGGAGGGGACGATGGCGGCCTGTATATTAGTACGATTCTAACGCATGGGTCGGGAAGAGCGACGTCCACGGCTAAGATTTCATACCCACTGGGTACGGACTCAGATATTACAGTAGAATAATTTAGGGTTTTTCTTATAAACATAGCAACTCCACCTCCGGCCCTCCGACTCCTATCGCAACGGACAATAGCATACTCCTCAATCCATTTACTAAGCATAGCCGGCACAAAATGATGGCTTTTCAGCCAAGTTTCAGTAAAAAAAATACAAAATCATATTTTGCAGCAGCAACGACATCAAGAAAAGCACAATTTCTGGGGAAAGACCTGATATTGGTATATAAGATAGAAACTGTAGAAAAGAAAGACGACATGGAATGGCAATCATTTCCGAAGCAATCTACCCTACTCAGTTTTTTGCTAGAGAAAGTTCTCATGGGCTGAATTTCGGAGGCTTTTACAATTTCGCCTTTGTAGACTACAAATACTCGTTCTCCGTTGTGCTCGTCCCGATTGAGTTCGTAGGCGCGGTTGCGGAGATCACGATCGATGGCTCTCTGCTCGGGGGTCATTGATTTCCTTATAAACACATAAACACACTAGAAAATTCGGAAGAAGAACGCAATTGTTTTGCTTTAGAAAGAGTTTCAAACATGAACTTTCTTGAACTAAAAACACACTTGATCAATCTGGGCTTTTGGCCAACTTTACCCATTCGGAACACTTCAAGTGGACGCGTCTCAATGTCAAGAACGTCGAGGATCTTGGAAACACACCTCTCGGTATGCTGCTGTCGAAGTGAAGCAGATAATCCAGCTTCGGCCTCAGGGACGCCATGAATAACGACTGAGCGCTCTCTCTTCTCAGCATGAATAGCATCCATGGGCAGCGATGATAATTTTGCGAGTAGTTGTTCCAATAGCGGAAGTGCTTCTGGGGCTTTATTTGCCAGAATCTGCTGAATATTTTACTCAATAGTTTGGCAGCATCGTCGTCAAGGAATAGCAGTCGATTGAATATTAGCCAGAACAGGAGACATAGGCTTCCTCTTTTTCGGGGCATTCCATAGAGGGGTAGCGAGCTGGGGGGTCGACTCAGACATTGATCACGGACCGACCGCTCGCCGCGACTGCAGACAGACGAATGCGGTGCCGCCCAAGTTCATTATTAATTGCCCTCAAATTCTTTGTACTGTTAACTATACGCAAGCATGTTGGACTAGCAATGTTAGGAGTCTTCCTAGCTATCTTACTGCAAACGGCAAAAGAACAAACTCGCCAGGGAGTTGATCCCCTGACCTCTTTTTCGTGAGCCTCGACCACAGCCCCTGCGCTTTTCTGCTTCATAATTCCTTTCAGAGAAGAGTTCAGCAGATAAGGAACACATATTTGAGCTCAGCGTCCCAAGGCGCGTATACACATATACATCTCATTTCAAATGGCCGGGTTGACCAAATGACCTTTCCTGGTAAGACATTCAATAGTCACATGTGATATAACCAACAACTCGGCTCAGGTATTCAACTAAAGAACCTGTACCATTCCGTATTTAACAAGAATAAGTACCATATTTGATGGGGAAGAAACTTTTAGTGTTGGTGTTGTTGTTTATGTGGGGAGTAATGGGCTACGAGTGGATTTATGTCAAGCCATTCGAGCGATTTTACCTTATCGTTGCACTGAGTATGGGCGCAACATGCGAAAACAAGAAAGCATATTTCATAATGTTACGTCGATTAGCAATAGTTTGAGTCATCTTTTTTCATCACATTTTGACCTGTTACCGAAGAAAATATATCCAATTTGTATTCCAGGCGACACAAATGTCCGCAGTATAGGAATGCTAGCAATCTTTCGCTTGGGGACGAGAGCTCACAATTCCAGCAGAAGGTATAACTTTTTAACTGCAGTAGCTAATGTACAGTCGTGTCCTACTGGTAGAGTTCCACTATTTTACGAGTGCTATTATTTTGCTTGTGATGTCTCACCTAATCCTGTTTCCCTGCGCGATTTGTTTATGATTCTTCTTCTTTGTGTTTACGTTCATCGTTTGAATTTTCGTGTCAAATTTAAAATGCAGGGAGCGAGAGTTCATAAATTGCATTTCGGTTTGTTCATTTGTTTGCTAAGAAATACAACCAAAATCATGCAACCCCTTCGAATCAGTCAAGTAGCCATTAGGTAATTGTGACTCGTTATTAGTGGGGAATCCTTCCAAGATATGACAGTAAGTCGGGTTCCAGCCGCCTGCGTAGTCTATTAATTGAACAGCGCACGTACCACGGAGTTCACTTCACCGAGGCTCCGATATCGCATGATGCACGGAATTTGCCGAGCCAAATCGGACCTGGATACCGCTCAGTGGTCTTTCAATCTGAGCAGTCGGTAGTGAGACTAGTCTCAACCGTCGTGTTGGGCTGATTCGGAAATTTTGTGAACGTCCCCTCCCCTTAAGGTGATCTTGATACGGCCTCCTATCACCACTGAAGGGGATCCCACAAATGTGACCGTCATCACTTCTCACCACCACCCACACCAACACGGTTGTTTTCATAGTAGGGGGAGGAGGGTGGCGGGAGGTGAATATGAAAGAAATGGCGAATGCTTGATTCTATCCATTTCATGCTTGTATTTCGAAGTTTTTCCCAGAATTTTCAAAATGCTTAAACGGCTACCTCTCCAGTAGCCACAATCCCTGCAACCTCCAAAACAAATCCCCCCGTCCACTTCACCTTCTCCTATCCCGTATACGATCCCCTTCCACGTCTCAAGAATCAAGAACATGACTTCCCCGCTGACTCGCCAGATGGCGGTTGATACTGATCTTGACTGTTTTTTTTTGTGCATACAGTTGATTAGCACTCAGGAATCAAGCAAATAGCGCACCAGCGTTCTGTCAGGCAAAACCGCATGGTAACGGAACAGAACGTTGTTCCTTCAGAGCCCTTGTGAAAAATCGTAGCCTCGTAAAGTTTCCTACTCCATCACCTGTATCACCTGTCGTCCCGTTGATCGTCGATTTGCTCGAGCGGGCGCCAGCAACGTCTCCATTCGTCCCTGTCGCGTGCTAGAGTGGTCCAGTGGATCCTCCTTGCTCGAGGGACACGAAGTCCATCATTCCTTTCGTTCAGAGCTTTCGTGAAGAAGTCTGACCATCGGGCCGGCGGTCGTCCAGGTGTTCGTTTGACGTCCCGAGGGATCCAGTCGGTAACCGCTCTGGTCCAACGGTCATCGCAAAATCGCATGACGTGTCCGGCCCACCTTATCTTCGATTCCTTGGCGAAAACGGCAGCGTCCCTGATCTTCGATCGTTGGCGTAGTTCGGCACTCCGGATTCCCCTCTGCACTTGCGTGTATAGGGTTACTCCTAGCATCGTCCTCGTACAGCAGCGCGTTGGATAACGCTGACCGCGTGTCTCGTCCTGCCTGCGCAGAGTCCAAGTCTCTGAGGCGTAGGTTAGGGCAGGAAGGACAGCGGAATCGAAGAGGTGGGCACGGAGCCGGATGTTCTTCGTCTTCTTCACTACTCCCTCGATGTTCTTGTACGCTCCCCAAGCCGCTCGTTTCCTCCTGCTCAGCTCTGGAGCTAGATCGTTCATCATATTGATTTCCCGACCTAGGTACACGTAGCTGGAGCATTCGGTGATGTTCGTTCCGTTGAGCGTGGCGAATTCCCTCGAGCGGGCGCTCACAAGACAATAAGCCCCTATGCTTTCCGCTCCAGGATAAGCGTGGCTACTTACCTAGAGGCTCTTATTCCTAGCCCTGCACGACAGAAGCTGGCAAATGCTATCGCCCTTCTGTGCCTTTACATATTGCACAAAGCAATGGATGGGACCTCATTCTATCCATTGAATCTTTATTCTCGTTAGAACTTTCGTAGAATGATTCACTCAAAACACAACACAACACAAAGTTCAGGAGATTTGCGCTCGAATCCAGTTCAGCTTCCTATTTATCTTCAGTACCATTGAGCAATAGAAACTAAACAGAACAATTGCTGCAATGAAGCGGACTTCTCGGTACACTTCGCTCATTCGGATTCATTGACATTTCGGAGAAGAAGTGATTGATAAATTGGTACAACTTGCGTAGAGCGGACTCCATCCATATTTTGTCTCTGTCGGAAGTCTCTGTTTTTTTTTCATCTCAACTCTGCTCACTTTTCGTAACATCAGGGTGTCCCAAAAATTGTGCCACAGCTGAAAAAATATTTTGAGCTATAATATTTGGAAGAGAGCAGTATCAGTTATCACCACAGTGCCTTCAATATTGAGTTACTCGCTGTCCAATTGACCGAATAGTCGATATCATACTCTCAGTTAGTCGGCGGTTTCGAGCTGGAAAAGGTGACGAAGTACATATCGTGGTATTCTTAAATCCATTTTTTGCCCACAAGGTAACGTTAATCAAAAACGATAGCTGGCAGCTGAAAGAAGGCAGTATGCGATGGGACTTCTCACAAGTCTTAGAATCTCGAGCTGCGTTATCTTCGAAACGCGTGGTCTCGGTTATTATAGAAAGGCCACTTTTTTTCGAGTTGTGCGTTTAGTTGCAATAGTTTTATCAACAGTATTAGCTGGCAGACAGTGCAGATCTTGCTTGCTTCAGTGCTTGAGCTAGGGGGAGGTTTTTTTGCTTTACTCAAGAATATCTCACCAGGCGGATGGTATGACACTTGCTTCTTACCTTTCTGTTCGATGCAGCCATTGACCACTCCCCCCCCCTCCGTTTATGCTCATCATGAAGCTGCCACTTCTTCTTCAAATAATGTTTTGCCATCTCTTTTACGTATGGCTGGGGAAGAAGTTGAGGTGGTGCAGTCTATAGTTAGTGGTGTAGTCTGCCTCACACCGCCAGTAAAGACTCAATGAGCTTCTCGTTTTTCGAAATAAAGGGTAGAGCCGGTGACTCTGCGAGTTGGCATTAATGAGAGTGAAGCAGAGTAGTTCTGGTGGGACATTTGAGTGCGTAGCGTTCGTCCCCGCCGCGCTCCTTGCACCAAAGCCGCTTTTTGCTGAGGTGGAAATTCGGAGTTCCAGTGTTTAACTAATTGCTGCACAGTTTCAAAGCACACACTGAACATTAATTTGCGCACTACATCTGTTGCACTTATGATGGTGATTTCTATTTCAAAAAGTCATCCTTAAGCCTTATCTCTAGGCTTCGACTAGTTCGCATGGTGTCGCGGTAACTGAAGCAAGTCGCTCCCAACAGTCCATACTAAATGAAACTCGAAGCCGATATATGACTAGTCTCGCTTTGAAACAGCGCAATCCAAACTTCACAGGTAAGAATGTCTGACGAATGGTCCTACTCCTAACGCTTAAATATGCTTGGATTATGTGAATAGGATTCTTTGTTCAGATTTTCGATGATGTATCTAACACTCAAGCGTATGGGTCAACCAGAGATGTCAAGCATTTGAATGACGATGGTAAGTTTTCCAATTTGCAGTTCTTGTTAAATAATTTACAAAAAAAGGCAGACACAAAACACCTCTACATTGTGAGTATTTCACCATTCAAGGAGCCTTTTATCGCAGCCTACACTAGAACAGTGCTTAAGAAATCCTTACCTGCGAAGAATCCAGTTTATTCAAGCCTTTTACCGATGCATTATTAACACATTCACGACGACGCCCCTTTTCCACTTTTCGGTCGCGTGGGACGGACGCGATTTTGTGGGCGCCGCCGCCTCACCACATAACCGCAGATTTTGTTTTGTAAATGAACAAAAACATGAATGTCACAAAATAATTTCAGCAATGTTCAATGCGTGAAGATTATCCAACACATCACCTGTATCACCTGTCGTCCCGTTGATCATCGAATTGCTCGAGCGGGCGCCAGCAACGTCTCCATTCGTCCCTGTCGCGTGCAAGAGTTGTCCAGTGGATCCTCCTCGCTCGAGGGACACGAATCCTTCATTCCTTTCGTTCAGAGCTTTCGTGAAGAAGTCTGACCATCGGGCCGGCGGTCGTCCAGGTGTTCGTTTGACGTCCCGAGGATCCAGTCGGTAACCGCTCTGGTCCAACGGTCATCGCAAAATCGCATGACGTGTCCGGCCCACCTTATCTTCGATTCCTTGGCGAAAACGGCAGCGTCCCTGATCTTCGATCGTTGGCGTAGTTCGGCACTCCGGATTCCCCTCTGCACTTGCGTGTATAGGGTTACTCCTAGCATCGTCCTCTCGACAGCGCGTTGGATAACGCTGACCGCATGCTCGTCCTCCTGCCTGCGCAGAGTCCAAGTCTCTGAGGCGTAGGTTAGGGCAGGAAGGACAGCGGAATCGAAGAGGTGGGCACGGAGCCGGATGTTCTTCGTCTTCTTCACTACTCCCTCGATGTTCTTATACGCTCCCCAAGCCGCTCGTTTCCTCCTGCTCAGCTCTGGAGCTAGATCGTTCATCATATTGATTTCCCGACCTAGGTACACGTAGCTGGAGCATTCGGTGATGTTCGTTCCGTTGAGCGTGAATGGGGCATCAGGAACCAATCCGTTTCTCATAAACATCGTCTTCGTTAGGTTCAGCTGTAGACCGACCTTACCACAGGCGCAGTCGAAATCACTCTCGCCGTTATAAACGATGTCGTCAGCAAAACGAAGGTCAAAGCAAAACAAAGCAAAACAAAAAAAAAACAATCCAGACATATAGTAGTAGTATTTCGATAAGAACGACGAACAGTGGTTAAGAAATGAGAGCATTTATTCGCTTTCCCCGTGAAGGAATTTAAAAGCATTTCACACTCGATTACGAGGTTTGCCCACCTATCTGTCCATTCCTAGCGCCTGGCAAGCGATTATCAGTTGGCAGCCCATATGGGCTGCCATCGTCCCAGGAGCGCATGTTTTGGCAGCCCATATGGGCGGCCATCGGCGAACCTGTGTAAAGGCTTCCGCCCCTCTTCCAGAACTCGAAAAGTTAACGCCGAACCTGATTATATTACTGTTCCAAGAAGCACTCTTTTGCAGAATGACACCACACAAGCATGAAGGAATGCTGTCCCAAACTTTTGTACTAATTCGATACAACCTGGGTGCCCATCAGTGGAATCCGTTGTTTCAAGTTTGAAACTTTGCTTGTAGGTATATTAGTATACGATATCCTAATTATATTTATACGATATATATATATATATATATATATATATATATATATATATATATATATATATATATATATATATATATATATATATATATATATATATATATATATATATATATATATATATATATATATATATATATATATATATATATATATATATATATATATATATATATATATATATATATATATATATATATATATATATATATATATATATATATACAGTTTAGCTGCGCACGATACCGCGCGCGAGACACGGCTGGAGAGGAAGGATTCTCGTGGCAGGGTAAATGAGTGCTTCGTAGCTCTCAATAAATGGTGTCAATAGTGGGATTTGAGTTAATCGGGAGGAGCCGTACTTGGAGGTGAACGTGACAAGTCAAGAAAGCTCGAATTGAGGAGTGTGGTACATTATACGAAGTTATACGATATTTTGGGGAAGGACTGAATGGGGGAAGTAGAGAATTTCCCGTTTCATCCGGGATATATACCCCCCCCCCCTAGTGGTAACAGACAGACAAACACACCAAACTGCTGCTTTATATATAAGAGGATAGAGGGGATATAGAGGGCTGAGCCTTTGTGTGTCTACTTGAAAAAAATTAAGTACTATCTAAGGAACCACCATCAGGGTCCAGGTCAAGTTCGGGATGGGTAGAGAATGAGTCAGCTGAGAAGCAGACACGGACCATGAAACTCCGCCCACAGTGGGCGGGGCATGCGTCGAGTTAGGAGCAGCCGACGGCAGAATGCTCAAGTTTGGGTATTGGTATAGCCAAAACACCGAAAAAAGAGTAAAGGTGTGCACTGGGTTTAAAAGTCGAATCTGGGAGGCCCGCCCGTTGTGGGTGGAGCGTTCTCTGAAGGAGTGTTTCTCGATAAGAAGAAGAACTAATACACGCCTGACAGCCGTGGTGAAAACGCTCATTGAGCGCCGTAGTATAACTGCGGTTTGGAGAACAACATCTAAGTGTCTTCAACATACCTGAAATTCAGTGGGAGCCCACCCACAGCAGGAGCCTGTCCTTAAGTAGGCGCAGCGTTTATTGCAAACTGTCATAAGTCGGTTCAGAGAAGTCCCAGAACCGAGAAAGAAGTGACAGAGATCAGATAAGAGGAAATAGGTCAACGGGAAGAGGCGGGGAGAAACGTCGGCCACGTGACGGAGCTGCCAAAATACGCTTAATCGTTCTAGGGTCTTCCAAAGCTTACTGATAAAACCCGATATCGATCGATACTGGCTTGATACCACGGACCCTCACATAGAAATTGAATTGTCACCCTATCAATCTATAGTGTGATTAGAGCAAAGCAAATCTGAGCCTCCCAGACAAAAACCGATATTTTCAATCGATATCGATCGATACCATGTGGTCCATTGAGATTTCCACTACTACTGCAGCCATCAATCGATAGCGTGATTCCCCAACCTTATTCAAGCACCTGCGCAAAAACCGATATTTTCAATCGATATCGATCGATAGCATGTGACTCATTGGGATTTCCACTACTACTGCAGCCATCAATCAATAATGTGATTCCCAACCTTATTCGAGCACTCTGCGCAAAAACCGATATTTTCAATCGATATCGATCGATAACCTGTGATCCATCCAAAATCTAACTCCTACGACACTACCCGATCAATGTTGCGATTCGCTTAGCAATTCGGGGCCTCTGCACAAAAACCTGTGTTTTCTAAGGAGATTCCAGCGCAAGCCCCGCCCACCTGGCCGGGCCCCGCCCACTACCATACCCTTTCTAACCAAGCCCTACCTTCACCCTACACGCCCAAGGGGCAGCTTCCTACCCATCCGGGACCATGCCTTAACTGTTTTCTTGGGTCTCTACGTAGCGTGCGAGCCCCTGGTTACAAACAGACAAACACACCAAACTGCTGCTTTATATATAAGAGGATAGAGGGGATATAGAGGGCTGAGCCTTTGTGTGTCTACTTGAAAAAAATTAAGTACTATCTAAGGAACCACCATCAGGGTCCAGGTCAAGTTCGGGATGGGTAGAGAATGAGTCAGGCTACAGGGGCAGACACGGACCATGGGAAACTCCGCCCACAGTGGGCGGGGCATGCGTCGAGTTAGGAGCAGCCGACGGCAGAATGCATCAAGTTTGGGTATTGGTATGGCCAAAACACCGAAAAAAAAGAATAAAGTGTGTGCACTGGGTTTAAAAGTCGAATCTGGGAGGCCCGCCCGTTGTGGGTGGAGCGTTCTCTGAAGGAGTGTTTCTCGATAAGAAGAACTAATAACCTGGCGAAAACCTATTGAGCCGTAGTAAAATCGGTTTAGGAGAACAACATCTAAGGTGTCTTCAACATACCTGAAATTCAGTGGGAGCCCACCCACAGCAGGAGCCTGTCCTTAAGTAGGCAGCGTTATTGCAAACTTGGCATAAGTCGGTTCAGAGAAGTCCCAGAACCGAGAAAGAAGTGACAAGATCAATAAAGCGGGAAGATAGGTCAACGGGGAGATGGAGGGTGAGAAAGTAACCAATGCAGTGATGAGCGGAGCTTGCCACAAAACCCTTTTAATTCGGTTCTAGGGGTCTTTCCAAGCCTACTTGATGAAAGCCGATATTTTTGATCGATACTGCTTGATACCACGTGACTTAATAGAATTTTAATTGTTGCGACCCCATCAATCTATAGTGTGATTAGTAAGCAAATCTGAGCCTCCCAGACAAAAACCGATATTTTCAATCGATATCGATCGATACCATGTGGCTCATTGAGATTTCCACTACTACTGCAGCCATCAATCAATAGTGTGATTCCCAACCTTATTCGAGCACCCTGCGCAAAAACCGATATTTTCAATCGATATCGATCGATAGCATGTGACTCATTGGGATTTCCACTACTACTGCAGCCATCAATCGATAATGTGGTTTCCCAACCTTACTCGAGCAAACGAGCACCTGCCGAAAAACCCTGATACCATCGATTATCCGATCGATAGTAGCATGTAACTCATTGAGGATTCCCACTAACTACTGCATGCCATCATTCACTAATGGTTTCCAACCTTATTCAGCACCCCATGCGCAAACCAAGGATTTCAATCGATATCGATCGATAGCATGTGACCCGATAGAATTTCGACTTTTACCAGGCCCTCAATCAATAGTGATTCCCAACCTTATTCGAGCCCTCTGCGCAAAAACCGATATTTTCAATCGATATCGATCGATAGCATGTGAACTCATTGGGATTTCCACTACTACTGCAGCCATCAATCAATAATGTGATTCCCAACCTTATTCGAGCACTCTGCGCAAAAACCGATATTTTCAATCGATATCGATCGATAACCTGTGATCCATCCAAAATCTAACTCCTACGACACTACCCGATCAATGTTGCGATTCGCTTAGCAATTCGGGCCTCTGCACAAAAACCTGTGTTTTCTAAGGAGATTCCAGCGCAAGCCCCGCCCACCCTGACCGGGCCCGCCCACTACCATACCCTTCTAACCAAGCCCTACCTTCACCCTACACGCCCAAGGGGCAGCTTCCTACCCATCCGGGACCATGCCTTAACTGTTTTTTTGGGTCTACGTAGCGTGCGAGCCCCTGGTTACAAACAGACAAACACACCAAACTGCTGCTTTATATATAAGAGAGGCCGATACCCAATATTGTGCCACGCGGGTCTTTCTTGATCTGACTGAATCAGAGTAATACTAACTATTTATTGGTATGAATATAGCGAATAACTGTAACGAACTGGATCTAGCGTAGCGTCCTCTATTGCTGGGATCGTCCTTGATGGTCGTAGGGATAGGGAGTCCTGTCTTGGTGTCGAGACAGTAGCAGTCCAATAGCGGTAGCGGAAGAGCCGACCGAAGCAGAAGCCGAAGCGGGAGCCCTGACTCCAGATGTGGTCCCCATTTATACGCCTTTTGCAGCTGGACGACTGGCACAGCAAGAAGCATGAAGCAGGTGGCTATGGAATGTGACATCTCCTGTAAAACCTAGAATTAGTCACTAGCTATGAGCACGGAAAGCATCATTAATCAGATGTAACTGTAATATGAAAAAACTCCAATAAGTAGAAGTAAATAAGTAAACCTCTATATATATAAAGTAGCGTTCGCTACACTCCCGGCCGCATTACTGATTAGCGACCATGCAATCGCTCAAGTATCTCCAGCTGAGTACGCACATTGCAGATTTCGCGTCGAATTTGATCTTTAGAGTCCGGTACAGAGCAGAGTGCGCGGTGGTGTCCGTCATCGTCCGGATGGTGAATCCCCGCAACGGTACTTTCACGATCCCGAACCAAACCAGCATTCTCCGATATATCGTCGACATTCAAACGCCTCTTGTGCCTGGAAAAAAAAAAAAAAAAAAAAAAAAAAAAAAAAAAAAAAAAAAAAAAAAAAAAAAAAAAAAAAAAAAAAAAAAAAAGTATTAAAAAATTTTTCCTCAATAGATCCCTGAATCTTTGATCTCCACTCAGTTGCACTGGAGGGCAGAATCAAGAAGTGGTCGTTCCGTAAGCTTGCAGAATGCACATACACCCGCTTCTCGAGATCGTTCACCAATTTTTCGTTGGGGCAGTCGTCGTAGTCCATTTCTGAGCAAGTAGAGTCTTCTCTCCAAGCGCTTCATCTCGCGTGAAGGCGACTGCTCTCTTCGGATGATCGTGGGTGATACCCCCCCCCCCCCCCCCCCCCCCCCCCCCCCCCCCCCCCCCCCCCCCCCCCCCCCCCCCCCCCCCCCCCCCCCCCCCCCCCCCCCCCCCCCCCCCCCCCCCCCCCCCCCCCCCCCCCCCCCCCCCCCCCCCCCCCCCCCCCCCCCCCCCCCCCCCCCCCCCCCCCCCCCCCCCCCCCCCCCCCCCCCCCCCCCCCCCCCCCCCCCCCCCCCCCCCCCCCCCCCCCCCCCCCCCCGCCGCCTCGTTAACCCGTAGGCCTGTCTTGCTCGCCTTGAACTTGTCACGCGTTGCCGGTCTTGGATTGATCCTTGTTTCGATCGTCCTCCCTTGTGCTTTTTTGAATCGGACTATCTTGCTGGCACTGAGATTTCTCATCGCGTTCGTTGGTCTCGAATTGGTGATCGTTCCAATCATCTTCTCGGATCAATTTGTCCATATACTTGTCATCAGAGAGGATTTGCACTTTTGGATTGCTCTCTCTTAGCTCTTCAGCTGGCTTCCTCTTCGGCTGTGGGGCAACATCCGCCATATTTTTGGGTTTTATGGCTATTTTCGCTAGATGCTCTTCCATTCGTTGTAGCGTGGCATGGACGGAGTCGTTATCGTTGAGGTTGTTGAAACTGATTCCTTTCAGGACTATCTTCTCCTTGCTGATTAGTTCCATTGCTCGCTCAATGTCGCACTCGAGCTCCTTGATAACGGTGTCCAGTATTGACAGACGTTTGTCAACTATTAGAGTACCTTCTGTAGTGCTGGTATCGTGTCTGGTTCTCTTTCCTGTTTCCCCACCAAGCGTGTAACGTTGCTGAAGCGTCCCATTGTCAACAGAGGAGTAGATGGGAATCCAAGAGGATGAATCTCTGCGTCAGGCATTGCAGTTTGCCTTTCGTCACTATGGCGGTGGATAGCAGACGATGCGCCATCATAGCAAGTTCTCCGCCTGTGTTGTCCGTGCACGTGTGTTGAAGAAGATGGTGCTTGTGGGATTCATCGAGTATCTTCGATATCTTGACTTGCTTATGAATCTCCTCCAGTGTTGCGCCATATCTTGTTCCAACTTTTGCTCCGATATCGATTCTTTACGAAAGTCCGAGAGGAACTGCATGTCTTTCGAGAAACTTGTTTCCTCTGCCATCGTGTAGTGGCCTGTAATAAAATACTTCGGGTCTAGGATTGAACAAAGAAGGCATACTAGCAGAACAAATTTAATCTAATTTTGACTACTCTAACAAATATATATATATATCCATTTTGCGGACTAATGTTGTTTTCTGTGCCGCTTGTTCCGTTTAGCAGAGAAAATGCAGCGTATCCCCGCTTTTGCCAAAGCCGCCAATGATCTTGGGAGTAGCAACAATATCCATAAAGCGATCTTCGCTCCCCAGTTAGACAGTGTCAGGTACGTGAGTTCAGTAGGACTAGTAGTCCCGCTATGGCTATCAGCAGGGT